>PVJL010006832.1:49891-86186 GCA_004026885.1 Lyroderma lyra | reverse complement strand
GCCTGGGGCTCCGGGGTTCTGCCAGACTGCTCGACCCGCTGGAGAATGTTACCACCTGCAGTTACGGGGCGGGAGGAGGGAGAAGGTGCCTCAGCCTGGAGAGACAGGTTGTGGGAAGGACCACCTGCCGGGGACTGTGTGGCATTTGTCCAAGTCCCAAGGAGCAAAACCCCAACCTTTCTATCTTCCCATCCTCTCATCTCCTGCCAGCGCCTCCCACGGGCCGAACCCCGTGGGCAAGAGAGCCCAAGGGTGCAGTCTGCAGGCCGGCCTCCCGCAGGCCCAGGCCGCACAGAGCAGGGTGGGCGAGGGTGGACAGTGCTGTGGAGGAACAGCAGGTGGCCAGGACAGTGGTTTATCGCGGGGGACGGCATGCGGGGGCTTCTAGAGGCTCTGGGGCGGAGCAGCTAAGAGAGTGGGTACCAGAGCTGGAGCCCCGGGGCTGCAGGCCCACCTCTCCCCGCCCCCCAGCACGGCAGCTCTCTGGGCCTCACTCTCCCCACCTGTAAGATGGGAATAATAATGGCACCCACTACCTAGAACCGTGTGAGTGCGTTGTCTGACGCATCGAGTACTTCGATCAGTGACCGGCGCATCGTGAAGTGTTTGGTGCTTGTTAGTTCTCATTAGCATTGTCACCCGGACGTCACTCGCCCAGGCTTGTGCAGACATTTCAAGGGGAGTGGAAAGTGAAAAGCCTTTCACTGAGGAAGGGGGTTTTGCAGATGCACAAAGAAGTAAAACCTAATGGTAGTGGAATCGGCTCCCTGGAGCAGAAGAGCTCTCCCTCCTCTTTCCTAGGATGAGGCCTGACCCCAGCCTTGAAATTCTGACTGCCAGCACACATGCAGTTTATTTATTTTCCCACTTCCAGCACTGTCGTCTGGTTTTTCCCCTTAACGATCTGTAGGCTGGTGGAACGTGTTTGAATGGAGAGATTTTGGTTTGCTACTTTTCATCCCCTGAAGAGAAAGAGGAACGCTCTTTGCAGGGGGCAGAGGTGGTACATAGTTTTTAAAAAATTACTGTTGCCATTGAGCACGCCATAGAATCTTCCTTCATTTTCTGGTGCCGGTGGATAGAGCCTTTTGGTCGCTCGTGTCACCGCCGGCCACAGGGGATGGGGAAGTGGGATGGCAGGGGGCTGGGGACGGTGCACAGGAAAATGAAGAAGCATCTGTGAAGGAAGGCACCGGGGAGGGAAGGCATGGCCCGCCTCGACGCAGGATCCGGCCACGTGGGGAGAACACATCCCTCTATCCTGCCCATGGGCCGCTGCCCTTCCCGGACAAGGCCCGGGCTTGCTTGGGGGCTGCGGGCGTCTCTGGGAGCTGGCTGGTCCAGCCGAGCCTGGGCGGGGCTCGGTCCTGTCTCGGGTGGCCTGTCATTTTCCAGCAGGCTAGTTTGGGCTTATTATGGGGCAGGAGTTCAAGAGAGGAAGTAGCAGTTGCAAGGCCCCTTGCAGCCCAGGCTCCTGGCATTCTCTTGGCCAAAGTGAGACACAGGCCGACTCCATTGAAGGGGTGGAGACCTGAACGCCATCTCTTGATGGACAGAGCTGCAAAATCACACTGCAGTGGGAAGCCACACTGCAAGGGCTGGGGGCCGGGAGGTGGGGGGCGGGAGAAGGATTAGGGCCTTTTTTTTTGGCAACCAACCCAACACGCTCATCTCATTATGCAGAGATAATCTTAGTACCTGCTTCTTAGACTTACTGCAAGAATCTAGTAAGATCATGCATATCAAGCAGTGATTTTGAGCCAGGCTAGCCGGAGGTGCTCAGCAAATATTAGCCATTACTGCTGCTGCTGCTGCTGTTAGGATACATTAATGTTGTTATTATTATTGATTTGAGTCCTCCTCATGTCTGGGCATCTGCTCGGTGCAGTTCTTAGGTTCAAATCCCCTAGTCAGCTTTGCTTCCTGCATGCCTGATTGCTTTTCCTTTTAATAAAGGAGCAAGCCAGTTGATGGAAAACTTCCGTTGATTTTGCGAACACAGATGCCACTGTGTGTTAGCGTCCTTTGGCCATTAGCTGTCAAGGCAGCCAGAGCAGAGAGCTATTTAAAGAACACATAGGTGCCTTTGCTTTTTGCCATCAAAGCCATGGCAGACAGGGAGACGCATCTGAGACAGGGGCAGAAGGTGCCTAACACGAGACAGACCTCCTGTTTGCTGTCTGCATTGACTTAGGAACAGGGAAGTAATTGCCGAGTGAAGTTTGGTCTCCTCGTGTTAATTAATGATGCCGCCTGCTACACATTAATGATTCATTATTTATTTTTATTTCCAAAGGAGAGACATTGAGCCTCGAGTTGGAAACGCCTCCCAGGCCATAATGTTGCTGCGTCCTGCTGACAGTGCCCCAGCAGGCTGAGCGCTCTTTATGTTGACCTAAGCGAAGAGGGACCATGACATCTTGGCCCTTGTTGATCCAGCAAAGACTGGCCAAGATGCTTTCCACCATGTAAGGTCAACATCAGCAGTGGTTCACTGCAGGCCTGACCTCAGCCTCTCTCCCCAGGGGCATCGGCATTTGCCAAAAAACAATCTGCATGTAGGGAGAAGAGTAGAATGAATGTATTGATAAAAATTCCCGTGAATTTTAATTTTTTTTTTTAAAGAGGGGAAATACCTTCTTTTGATGCCATCTCAGAACAGAAGAAAAGCCGGAGATGACATGTGTTTGTGATTCATCAGAAAACAGCCAGATTTTTATATCTCTTATTTTTAGAAGTAGCTGTCTAGGTACTTAGGGTTCCGCTGAAGGCGCGGAGGATTATATTTGGAAATTCTAATTGTGGAGAGGCCTGCTTTAAAAAGCAGCCTACAGCCAACGGGCTCCCACCAATGCTTCCGTGGTTGTTTCTTTTTTATCTTTAATCCTTCTGACACCCCGAAAGCAGTTCACACATAGAATGAAAAGAATCCATTCTGCCCATCCCTGATGTGTATTTGACTTTGTAGTTCTGGAAGCCACAATCGCATCCTCTGGCCCTCACTTTGAAGAATGGCATCAGGAAAATTCTGAATTTCATTTTGGTTTTTTAGTTGAAAAAAATTAAATTCAGAAATTTCCTGACACCATTCAACTTAAATAGGCAAAAGCAAAACAATTTAAAAAGGAATGTGCTGACTTACATTGTGGATAGGTGGGGGAGCTTCAGGCATGGCTGGATCCAGGTGCTCGAATAATGGCAGACATTTTTCTCACATCTCTCTTTTGCATAGACTGCAATACCAGGCAGGAGGGAGGCCAAGATGCCCGCCTCAGCAGCCCCAGGCTTAGCAAACCAACATGAAAGGTATACCTCCTCTGTAAGAAGAACACTCATGAAAGTTTGTGGTCGATTTGCATCTGGTCACACTTCTTTCTCTGCATCACACATTGTGGCTAGGGGTGTAAAATGGATGGATTGGTCAGGCTGGGGCATGTGCCTGCCCCTGGAGTAGAGGGAGACAACAGCTCCACCCAGACCTCATGGACCTATGACGAGGGATGGATACCTTACCCAAAGGGCAGTTAGGACCAGGCAAAGGTACAAGGTAATCGTTGGGACAGTGTACTAGTGTGGGTCTTCCAGTAGGAGACACCAGGATGGGATGAAAGGATTTAATTAGGGGAGACCCTTGTGGGAGAAAATAGAAAGCGAGTCAGCAAGGCTTGCGGAGCTCTCAGACCCTGAGTGCAGGGGAGAGGGAAAGAAGGGTGGCTGGGAGCCTTCTAGGCTCCCGTGCAGTCACAGGACGTCTCAGCAGGGCATCAAGGGGTCCTCCAGGCCTCTCTGTCCGAGGAGTCCTGTGTTTCCTGGGGCCAGCCTTGTTTTGGGGTCTCTGCTGCACTCCGTTACTGGGTGGGAGCAGCCCACGGGAGGTGTGGCCTCGTTTGCACCCATGGGTTTGAGGATGGAGCAGCTGGGGCGCTCAGTCAGCTCACCCCCCCCCCCCCATAGCTAGAGGTCTGCAAGGCACATTCTCATGGCTGCCGCAGAGAATAACTCATATTTGCAAAGCATCTCATAGATTCGAAGGTGCTGTCATAGCTTGTAGCTTAGTTGACCCCTGTGATACAAATACTCTTGTCATCATCTCCGCCCATTTTATAGATGGGGAAGGCGAGGTGGGAGAGGTCATGATTGGTCCCAGGCTACTTCTTTAGCAGCGAAGAGCTGGACTCAGCTCCTGACCTCTCCCGTAGGTTTCAATCCCCTTTGATCCTTAGAAACATCTAGGGAAGTAGGTATTCTTCCCCCTTTTTACAGGTGAGGATGGAGAGGCTCAGAAGCTCTGCTCCCTTTCCCTGCAATGAATTATGGGAGTATCAGGATAGGCCAATTAGGAGAAACGAATTTGTGCTCTGATGCCCCTCAAGGCTGACTTGAGAACGACACATGAATTCTTATGGAAGGCACCCTGTGCCACTTCTCTGGTGTCTGCGAGAAACCAAGTGCAGCCAGACTGGTGCTCCCTGGAGCTTTGTCTCTCTTGGTCTCCTGTGCCACAAAGGGTGGATGCGAGCTTCTGGGTTCGCTGTCTGAGCCAGCAGACATGTTCCATGAGGCTGCAGCCTTCGCGCCCTCAGCTCTGGGGCAGAAGATGTGCCGCTGACCGCCCCACAGCTGTCGCTTCCTGTCTTTTCTTCAAGTCTCTTCCACATGTCCAGGTTCATGAGAGGGGCTCCGGCTGAGTGGTGGCTTGAATTTCTTCCTGCTCAGTTTCTTTGCAGTATCTAGCATGTGATGGTCATGGTGGAGGGCTTAGTGAGCTACAGGCATCCATGTCACAGAAGGAAACTTTTATTGAGGAAACATGCAAAAATGGTACCTCTTCCATCGATCCACCCATCCTTCCTCCCATCCATCCATTCATTTATTCATCAACTATTTGGCATTTGTCCTGTGCCAGACACTGTTAGGTACATAAGACAGATGTGGTCTCCTGTGCTCCAGGAACTGAGACCTGGCAACTGCCCCAGGGACCTTCCAAAATGGGGATCTAGTCCAGGTCCTTCTAAACTTGTTCGTGGAGACCAACATCTGCAAGACGCGGGGCCCCTTGCACAAACCTATTCACTACTGACACATCCATTGATGGCAACTAGCCTGCAGTTTCAGGTGGTCAGAGGCTGCCCTCCCTCACAGCGGGGGTGCTGATGGGGTGGCTCAACAATGTAAGGTGGGAGCAGAGAAGGTGGCATCCAGCTGTGGCAGAAGGAGTTGGGAGAGCCTCTTGGGAGAGCAGCCCGGTGTCTGTCCCAGGCCTTTCGGTGCTGGTTCAGAGCAGGGGCTGTGGTGTCAGGCAGGTGTGGGCAGAGTCCCTGCTTGGTTACTTGCTGATGCGTGAGCTGCAATAAATACCTTAGTCTCCCTGAGTCTCAGTCTTCTCATCTTAGAAACAGGGGTCAGTCCTAGGTTTTACTTCCAAGATTGCTGTAAATAGTAAACAATATCCTGCATGCAAAGAACCTAGCTGAGGTCTTAAGTGGTGGCTGTTATCATCCTTCATAAATTCTGGGCTGACTACCAGGGATCGGAGAAGAGTATCTTCAGTCTGGACTGGTGTAATCAGAGAGGTCCCCCTGGAGGAAGTGACCTTTGTGTTTCTAAGCTTGGCAAGAGCAGAGATGGTATCACTTTTGCATCCTTCCGTATCCCCAGCATCTGACACAGCAGTCAGCCCTTAGTATATGTTTGTTGAGTGAATAAATGAGTGACTGACCAGGACCTTGAAGGGGGGCTAGAATGTGCATGCCAATGGACCTTTCCAGCATTTCTCTCTTTCCGGGAACCGTGGTTATTAATGGGGTCGAACTACATGTACAACCTGAAGATTACACCTTTTCAGGGTTACACCAGGACTCTCATGGTGGGGGGCCTCACCTCCCCCAGTATACTTAAAGGGCGCCCTGTGGTGGGCCTTCACACTGTTCCCGGTTTGTCGGTAAGCTGTGATGGGAACCCTTCTATGTGCATCGACTTATTTCCTGGGTGAAATTCCTCAGGAGACTCTCACGGGTCAGATCGTATGCGTGTATAATTTCTGAGGTTGGGACGCATAGCACTAGGTCATGCTCCAAGAAGCCCTGTTTACCTTGTTGACCTGCCAGTTTACCTTGCCACCTGCCGATCAGCTGACCTGATGGCTAGTCTGGCCTCTCCCCATCCCCGCCGCATTTTCCCTGCCTTGCCCGCTCGGCCAAGTGGGGTTCGTGGGGAGCTTGCCTCTCCGTTTTCCAGGCCTGCTGGGTATGTCGTGTCGTGTTAGGGTTACGTAAGCGTGATCCGGAAAAATCTCCTTGGAGGAAAGACACGCCCCAGATGTTGAAGCAAGTGCTGGAGTCAGGAGGGAGAAAAGCTCGGGGCGCTGGGACGTTGGTCACATGGTGTGCCCCCACCCCTGCCCCCCACTTCCCTGGTCCTCTGTGGAGGTAACCTTGCTCCGCCTCTCCCCGCCTCTCACGCACCAGCATCCCCTCCGTAGTACGTTTGATAGTGCTTGTCACACTCTTTTGTAATCTGGGGGCCTCTTTTCTGTCTCTTCTGTTGGACCGGAGCATGGAGGGGTGGAGTCTTGCTCATTTTGGTGTCCCCAGCATCTGGCGGAGGATAGTGATCATTAAGAATAATGAATAATAATAATGGCCAATGCATTGAGTACTTATTTTGTTCCTGGCACGTCATAGATTGCACCAAGCCCTATACATATTTTGCCTCATTGAATGAGCCCCATAAATTAATGATGTAGGTATTATTATTATTATCATCATCATCATCATCATCATTTCACAGATGAGGATGCCATGGCTCAGAGAGGTGAAGTGACTTGCCTGAGTTCACACAGCCAGTGCGTAGAAGAGGTGGGACTTGAAGCTAGGTGCTTGGTGAGAATCCAAGGCACAAAATGAGGAGCATGACCCCCCTTTGCTCCGGCCCCAGCACTAGATGATGGCTGGGGATGCTGACGAGGAATCTGGTTTCTTCTTTTCCAGGGGAAAGCTGGACTGGGGGGTTTGCGAGGGTCTTGTTGGAGGAGTGCTTTGAAAGACCTAGCCTCTCCTGACCTGCCCACCTCCATCACAGTGCCTGGGACCCTGCTCCACAATGGATTCATCCTTTTGCCACCAGAGCTTAATGTAGATGCTTCCAGCCAATGCCAGCCCCCTCCACCCATAATGCCTTGGTGGGCGTCAGGCCATCCGAGCTTTTCTTTCAAGCTGCTTTCCTCACTCTACTCTGTTCTTTCTTCTTGTCTGAGTTCAGCCAGCTCCGATTTCACTCCTCGGGCAGCTTTCCCAGCCCCTCCCAGCCCATTCAGCTCTCTCCCTGTGGCCAGCAGCTCTGGTGTTGATGGTCTGGGATGATGATCTAGCCCAGGTCTTCCTAAAATGGTTCAAAGACAGCAGCATCGTGAAGATATGGAGATCTTTGCAGAGTCCCATGAGCTACTGGCATATCCCATTTATAATAACTACACATGTCATTTTGGGGGGTCAGCTGTCCCTTTCCTGAGATTACAGTAAGATAAAAGATACATGCATCAAAAGGTCTAAGAAAAAAATCACTTATATCAGCACTGACCAAGCACCACATTTGTTCTGGGTTCTGAGAACTCAGACATATACAAGGCTGAGCTGTGTTCTCAGAATAGCCTGTCTGAGGGCAGAACCGGTTACAGTGCAGACTGGACCCCGGGAGACGGTTAGGCCTATTGTGGGAGCTCAGAGGAGGGGCATACTTATGGTCAGTCTTCAATAAGTGTTATTTATTTGTTATAGACCGGAAGCAGGTTCTGCGGGGGGCCAGAGGGAGGCAAGAGCCTGTGTTCTTCCATTATTTTCTTGGCATGAGACCATGCTTCTGGATTTACTGGAATAAGTGGGAGGCCACCCCTGGGAGACAGAGTTGCTGAGGGGAGGGGCTGGAGGTGAACCCAGCACACCCAGAGGGCTGCTTTCAGGGCTGGTGGTGCAATTGAGGTGCTGGAATAGAAGGAGAAAAATTAAACTTATTTTTGCCTTACCTTATATCAACTTGCATTTGCAAAGAAGAAAATGTTTCACTGCCGGAAATGGAAATATAATCTTTTCCTAAGGCACTTTAAAATAAATATGTAACATTTAAACCTTAAAAAAATGTGTGTCCATAGACCGCCCAGCATAATTTTCTGTATCTCAGTACAACGTGTGCCATTCTTCGGAACGTACTTCTCTTCGATAATCATAATAGCAACAATAATAAATAAAAGTGATACACATGGGGCTTCCTGTATCCCAGGGACTGTTCTAAGTGCTTCCACGTCTATTAGCTAATGTGATCCTAATGACAACCATATGAGGAAGTACAGTTGTCATCCCCCTCTCACAGATGGGGGGCACTGAAGCAGAGAGAAGGTTAATAACTTCCTCTAGGCCACACAGCTTCTACGTAAAAGAGCCAGACCTAGGCAGCCTTGCCCTAAGACCTGGCCTTTAACATCAGTTCACTGGATGGTCTCTGCCAACGCTCCTTGCTCCAGCATCTGTGGTAGTTGTGACTAGATGCTTCCTTGAGGAAGAAGGGAGTCTAGGTCAACACCCAGCACACAGTAAGTACTTAATCAACGGTAGCCGTTAGTCATTCTTTAGAGTATACAACACTCGTTCATATCCATTAGCTCAACGTAGCATCCTGCTACGCTGGCGGGTAGGTGGGGAGGGTGTCGTAGTCCCATTTTACAGCTGAAGAAACCAAGGCTCAGAGCATGCACGGAACATACCCAAGGTCACACAGCTGGGGAGCTGGGGAGCCAAGAATGACACTCAGAGCCCAGGAAGGCAGGTCCCAGCCCCTTGGCCCTGGCAGCACCTTGCCTGAGAACACGGAAGGGACTGATGAATAAGCGACACTTGCTGTCTCGCGCAGTCCTGCAGGGTCTTCCCTGTCGTTACCCCATCTTCGCCTAATGGTGCTCAGGAGGGTCCTGAAGTCTTGCTCCTTTCCTGGCAGGGAGGGGTCCATCAGGGCGCATGGGCCCATCTCAGGGACCCAACAGCTCTCTCTCTTTTGCTCTTGTCTTCCTCTCTCCTCCTCTAGCTTCCTGTCTCTCTGCTCCATTTACTTGTTTTGTCTTTGACAGATCCCCTGGGAGAAGTGCTCCAGCCACGTTTCTTCCCTTTTGTGTACCTGATGATAGCATTTCCCTGACGGCTCCTACAAGGGAAGGAGGGAGTGAACCAAGCACAGTGTGCCTGGCAGTGCCATCCGGCGGCAGAGCCTGGTGGTTAGGCGGAAGCCCTGAGCTCGGGAGCCCTGGCGGCGGGCCTCCTTCTGTGCGCATGCGCCCGCACGCACCGACGCCGTGTTGTTTAGGGCAGGCTGTGATATGATTGACACATTGGGTCCTCCGGCCCAGAGGGGGCTCAGTCGTGACCCCGAGGCTGATTTGCTGTGCGCTTCTCATGGTAGGGTCCTCTGGCAGACTTGCCGTATTGGTTTCCGCTTGCTGCTGTAACAGGTAACGACGGTCACGGCTTAACACAACACGGATTATCTTACGGTTCTGGGCGTCAGAAGTCCGAAACTCAAGGCATCGGCAGGACGCATTCGCTTGGAGCCTATAGGGGAGATTGATTTCCTTGCTTCTCCCAGCTTCGGCAGCTGGCCCACAGGCCTTGGCTTGGGGTTCTTTCCTCCATCTCCAAGGCCAGCATCACATCATGTCATCGTCTCGCCTCTCTCGCTGCCCTCCCCCGCGCCGTCCCTCCCGCACCCAGTCACCACCGCTCCTCTCTGACCCTCCTGCCTCCGTCTTTCCGTATAAGGACTCTGGTGATTCCATTGGGCCGGCCCAGGCAACTCAGGTGGGCTCTCTATCTTAAGATCCTTACCCTGATCATACCTGCAGAGTCCTGTTTGGCAGGCGAGCCTGGGGATTAGGGCACGGAAGTCCTTTGGGGCCACTTTTCTGCCCCACTTGCCAAATAAAATGGGAACATTCTTTCTCAGCTTACACTCACACCCTCCCTTCTCCCCTCTTCTTAGCTATGTTACCTTGGGCAAGTCACCTAACCGCTCTGTCTGATTTCCTCATCTCTGAGATGGGTAAATGTAACACAACTTCATTGTACTGTTATAAGTCATGAAAAGTGCTGGGATGACAAAGTCTGTCACCTGGTGAATAATAGGCACCAAAAATAAGTGGGAGAGACAATTAGGGATGCCAGATGGCATAATAGTTACACACTCAGAGGATCTTGGTTCAAATCCCAGTCCCACCACTTATGAACTAAATGGCCTCAGGCTAGTAGCTTTAGGTGGCTGAGTCTCAGTTTCCTCATTTGTAAAATGAACATAAAACAATTCCAAGATTGTCGCAAGGATGAAATAATAGTCTGGTGCACATGAGTCACCCAGGGCATTCTGGGAAGCTTTTTTGGTTGTTGGCATCATCACCATCACCATCATTGCCCGTCCTCCCTGTGGGTGACAGAGGGTCTTCGTGGACCGCCCATCTGGCCTCAACAGAACAAGGACAGGGCAGGGCAGCTGGCTAAATACAGGCCCCGAGAAATCCCTTCACAGAGCTCCATCTCTGAGGGGACCAAGCCCGGCCGGCTCAGCTTTGGAGTGTCTGGTTTCGAGGTGGCTCCCTGCTGCAGAGCTGTTAGAGGTCACAGCAACAGCTGGTCCTGTGGAGGAAGAACTCTCAGGACAGAAGAGGGGTTTGGGGATAGTGGCCAGGGAGGTTGGGAGGGTGGAGGCAGAATCCCCAAGAGGAGGCGGGGCTAGTTCCTAGATGGTGTGGTCACCAGGGAAGGTGCAGAGCTCTGGTTTCAACCATATTATCATTTTTTAATTTTGCTGCAAAGCCCTGTTTCAATGAAGACTTGGGCAGATGCCCAGTATGCAAAACAGTTAAAAGCACAACAGCTCTAGTGGAAACCAGGGTGGGGTGGGCAGCAGCTTGATCCTTCTTTCTTCTCCCATTGGGGCCTGCAGGGCAGGGAGCAGTTTGAAAAAAAAACCAGCAGGGTGGCAAAAACGCAGGCCTTTGAGTCAGACAGAACTGGAATTTGTGTCCCTGCCTCTGCTACTTTCTTGCTGTGTGAGCTTAGGGGCTTTTCTTTACCTGTCTGAGACTCAGTCTTCTCATCCAGAAATGGGATAATAACAGCACCTGCTTCATGTGGTTGTGATGGGTGGAGACAGTAATGGAAGTGCTTAGTATAGTGCCTGATGCATGGTAGGTGTCTAGGCATGTAGCAGCTGATAGCTATTTTCATTCCCTAAGAGAGATCTGAATTCATCCCAGACCCTCCCAGGACATGTGCCCAATGCCCAGGGAAGCTGTGAGGTGGGGCAGACAATCCTCAGGCCTGCGAGCCAAAAGGCCTGGGAGTTACTGGGTTCTAATTCCATCACTGGCAGCTAGAGTGACCTTAGTCCCTCTCTGGGCTTCTTGAATCCCAAAATTCTTTGGGTGTTTATTGGGCACCTACTATGTGCTTGGCACTGTTCTAGGCACTAAAACACAGGTCCTGGCATCTGAAAGGCCTGAGTTCAAGACGCAACTCTGCCACTTTCTAGCTCTTTGGCTATGGGCAAGTCACTGCCCCTCTCTGGTCCTCAGTTCTCCAGGGGTAAAGTGAGGGGATTGAACATGTGTCAGAGGGTATTCCCAGAAATGAGTCAGTGAGATTCTGCCAAAAATTGTACAATGACTTTGAACTTGACTGTGAGAGAGACATTCTAAAGCCTGGGCTTTGGAATCAAACAACCCGTATTTGTCACTTACTGTGTAAACTTATGTAAGGGACTTAATTTCTTGAGTCTCAATTTCCTCATCTATAAAATGTGGATAATAGTACCCTCAAATAGATATTGGTGAGGATTAAAGGAGATGATACAGGGAATGTTCCTCAAAGAATGGTTGGTGCATACTTGGTTCTCAATAAGTAATAGCTGCCTTCAGCACCCCCATCAAAATCAGCACCATCATCACCATCATCGTCATCATCATCTTATATAAAGTGAAGCTCTAAATGGTCTCTAAGATTCTGACATTTTAAGTTCTACTTTTCAAGGGGGAGAATTAAGTGACAAATGTGGTAGTTCAGCCTGGGTCATCTGAATGGGACACCTTAGAGGAGGGTCCCCAATAAAGAGGTTCATCCCTTTGCAGAGGTCTAGAATGTAGGCAGATCTTGGTCTGTTTGAGACTTCCTGTCCTTCCCCCATAGGAAGAAGGAATAGGACCCTTGAGATCTAGAACGATGGAAGCCACGGGAATTGAGTTCTCTTTGTATATTTCCCCTTTTAATAATTTTGTTTTCTTGTCCATGTAATGATCTCACTTCAGAAGGTAAATCTGGACTTTTTTTTGGAGGGGTGGGTCTTGGGCCAAGGCTCAGTTTTCTGGTTTAGACTTCCTATAATCTCTCAACATCACCCTGACGAAGCCACACGTTGGAACGTGAGACTGGCACGCACCGTCCTGGGCTGGCTGCCGCTGTCGAAACATTTGAATCGTAGGACAGATTACGGGTCATGGGATCACCACAGCCCACAACTTGGGTGTTCTTCTTGTTGCATTTTAACCTCTTGCTTCCTATCTTTAGGAAAATCAGGTAGTTTTATCCTCATTTTATAGATGGGACTTGGAGACATTACCTGACTTTTCCAAGGTTGCATGGGGGCTAGACCTTGTTCCCAAAAACCTGTTAAGTGCATATTCAACTAAATGTCCATTTTCTAAGCCTCATCTTTCCTGCTTTGAATTCTGAGACACCTGAGGTGTGGGTCAGAAATTACAGTCGTGGGGATGAGGACAGGCTGGCTGGGCTGATTTTTTTTTGTTGTTGTTGTTGGGGGGTGGGGATCCCTGGAGGTTCTCACACTGGGGTCAAACTCTTCTCTGAGCAGAGATGAGCAGTGACGGACTGGGGATGGGGCGGGGAAGGGGTGTGGTGGGGAAGGGGCTGCTGCGGAGGTCCAGTGCCTCTGCTTTGAGAGTGAGTGACAGTGTTAGAACAAGGGCGTGGTAGGTGGGCTGTCACTGACACCACTGCGTGATGCTGAGAAGTCCCGTCTCCCCCCTCCCTCTGCTCTAACCATCCAATAACTTAACTTCGCTGCCCGAGGGCTCGCTCCCCGCCCAGCCCCTCCGCCGCCGCGTCTTAGCGCTGTCCGCGGTGCTGACCGCCAATCCCCTGCCTGCCGCTTGGACCAGCTGGGATCTCTGGGGCGCCCAACCTCTCCTCCCGGCCTCCCACCTCCCTTTCTCCAGGCACCTCACACGTACATCACGGGTGGGAAGTAGGCTTGGTCCCCCTGCGCCGGGAAGCTGCTGCCCCCTCCCTTGCTCACAGTGGGGTTTGCAGCAGTGGTGGCAGCCGCGACTGATTCGGGCACTGGAGAAGCAATTGGTTCGTCTCCTGCCAGCAGCCCGGGAGTTGCCGGCGCGGACGACAGAGAAAAGAAAGGGCGAGAGAGTGGGGCAGGCTCACAGAGCGGAAACCTTCATCCATGTGGAGGGCAGTCTGAGGGAGCCGCTGTCTGCCTCGGCCATTGACTTGTCTCCTCTCCTGGCAGTGGTATTTCTTTTCATCTTGGTCCTGCATGATTTAGGGGTAGTTGTGTGTGTGCGCGTGTGCATGTGTGTATGTGTGTCGGTGCTTTGATTTTATTTTGGGAAGAGTAGGAGAGTCAAATGAACAATTTTCTTTCAGGCATCTCCACTGAGCTTTCAAACCAAGTCATCGGGAGTTAGCACCGGGCAGGCGAGGAGGGAGTTGGCAAGAATTGACTCACCCATACCCGCTG
Organism: Lyroderma lyra; assembly: GCA_004026885.1. Classification (NCBI taxonomy): domain Eukaryota; kingdom Metazoa; phylum Chordata; class Mammalia; order Chiroptera; family Megadermatidae; genus Lyroderma; species Lyroderma lyra. The sequence goes on along the minus strand of PVJL010006832.1, from coordinate 72,386 downwards.
CAATCCACTGGTGCTGGGGTAAGTAATATTCTTCTCAATTGGGCAAATGGGCTGGGGGTATTGGAATTCCAGTTGCGAGGAGGTGTGCATGTGAGCTGGTGGGATGGAGGGGAGGTGGGAGGAGAGGGGTGTTGAGGAATGACCAGGTTTGTTTGCTCACATTCTGCAGTGTTTGATTGCCTAAGCGGCATCCCAAAGCCAAATTAGATTTGAGCTCAGTGCCTAGGGAGGGGGTAAAATATGCTCATGTTTTAGGTATTGCGATCAAAATTGTGGCCTCTGCCCAATCTCCCCCTCCCCTTGCAGCAGAGGCTGTTGAAAGTAGCTGGCAGTTCTCTGAGTGACTTAACCCTTCGAGGGGCTGGCCAGCCTGGTCTGGTGGGTCTTTGGGTGTTCTGCTCTAGTGGGTGGACACCTCAGCCCTGGATGGGAGAGGGTCACCAGAGGCAGGAAGGTTAACCCTTGCCTAGGGTCACTTTGGCACACTAGGTGAGGCTTGCATAGGACAGGGCTCAGACTATACCATCTTCCAGGGACAGCTGAATCATTTAATTGTGGAGATTTTTCTTTTACTTTTCTTTTCTTGTCTTTCTTTCTTTTTTATTTTTTTCAAGCTTGGCTGGTCTAAGCTTCCTATGATAGGAGAGCTGGGAGCTCTGAAAGGACCACATTGTGCTTGGAATGAGCAGTCAGGCAGGCCAGAGGGGAGCAACTAGCTGTCTGCTGAGCAGACACTATTTTATTTTCACAGGTGGTGTAACCTGTAAGTGATTGTATGGGGTGGGGGTGCATCCTGGCACCTGCCCAGAGACTCCATCTTTGAACCTGTCTCAGAGTCAGGAAAGAAGGGGACAGGGTTCATTCAGGTTCTGGGCAAGGGCTCCAAGCTGCAGCTTCCAGTCTGTTCCAGGGCAGAGCATCCCCGCTCTGAATTCTTCCTCTGAGATCCTGATGGGATAAGCCTGCGCCAACCTGTTAGTGAGTGGGAAGCGGCAGTCCCTTGCAACTGAATCCAGAAACTCACATTTAATTTGAAAGTGCCTTTGCTGCTAATCTGTGACTTATCAAAAGGGGATTTCTCTTGGCTTCCTGCTTTGATTCCATCTACCTTTCCGGAAATGAGTGTCCTTATTTTTAGCATCTTCGCTATCGTCAGTCTCAGGGGTCGCTTCAGTCTTCTGCTTCCCCAAGGATTTCCTCTGTAGGTTCTTCTTCTTGGAGGTGGGAGGAATTAAACATCAGCCTCAGAGACTGGCAAGCCTAGGATGTAAGCAGGGCCCACTCAGTCATTTTCTGCAGCCTCAGAGCCTTGCAGGGATGCCTCAGTCCCAGGGCATATGCCTGCTCAGGCAGGACATGTGAGGCAGACAGGTGGGGAGGACGCTCAGTGGTTAGTGCCCCAGCTTTGCACCTCCAAATCCCAGGCTTTCCCTCGCAGGGTGACCTTGAGGAGGGAGTTGCCTTAGTTTCCTCCCTGGGAAGCCTCAAGTGTGAATGATGAATGTGAGGAAATTCAGCTTCAATTAAGGAGCCGCAGATCAGGCCATGGCTGGTATTTACAATATTGAACATAGGCACTAACTGCTCAGACTGGACCAGGGCTCCCTGCCCTGAAGTGGGGGGATCTTAGGGCTCCCCTGCTGTGCTGAGCGTTAACCCTTGCCTTGCTGGATCACGTGGAGGTTTGGGGTGGACTGGGGGAGGATCCAGGGGCCTCAGTGCAACATCGCTGTGCAGTACGGGAGTGTTGTACTCTTTTAACGACTGGTTCAGTCATGCGGTACATGCCCGCCCAATTGAGGAGGCCAGGGCTGGGCTGTCCACATGTGGGTGCTTTTCAAGCAGCTCCTTGCTGTCTCCTGGTCTGACTGCCTTGGGGGTGGCTAAGATCCAAGAGGCTGCCCTTCCTCCTCCCACATCGTATTTGAAATGGTGCATTGTGGTGCACCAGGAAGAGTGAAACAGAAGCTCCTAGAATGAGCCTGCACCTGGGTTCCGGCCCCAGCTCTGTCTTCACTGTCTGGGCCTCAGTTTCCCCATCTGTGCAATATGGTAGTTGGTCCTGGTGACCCCCAAGGCCCCTTCCAGCTCTGAGGCTCTATGACTGTGTGCTAGGTGTGCGTGTGCGTGCACGCTTCCATAAGGGGTTGGCACTGTCTTGGGGAATTTATCACACATGTTGAGGAGTCCCCATTTGGAGTAAATTGGGATGGGATGGGGGTCTCTTGTGAGAACTTTAGTAGGTTCCTTGAATACTGTGCTCACCTGGAGAGGCCTCTGCTTTATTTATTACCTCAGATGCGTAGATGTACAGATTTTCAGGATGTGAAAGCCCCATAGAGATTTATCCCAGGGTTGACAGCAAGGACCCCTTTGAGAACGTCCACTCTGAAAAGATGTATAGTCACACAAACACACAATGTCAGGGAGTTCATGGACCCTCCCTAATACCCATCTGAGCACCTCAAGTTCGGAACCTCTGATGTAGTCTAACCTCTTTCGGGGAGCCCAGAGAGGGAAAGCACCTTGCCCAAGAGCACACAGTAAGTCACAGCACAGCAGCGGTGACTTACCGCCATCATGAAGACAAGGCACCATCCCCTCCCTCCGGGATCCGGCAGCCCCCATGCCCCTTACCCAGCCTGGGCTGTGCAGGGACAGCAGCAGCTCGCCGGCCCAGTGCAGCCGTGGAGGCCAATGTGCACGTGTCCCCTCGTGCTGGTGGAGGAAAGGCAGCGGCCCGAGATTCTGCAGTTCCAAGAGGGTGCTGTGCAGAGTCCTCCTTCCCAGTCTGCTCTGCCGTTTCCCTCTTCCCGTCTTCCTACAGCTCGCACACACCCTGGCCCCCTGTCCGAGGCTGGGTTCCAATCGGGATGGCTGCGCTGGGGGGTTATTTGCAGCATGTGGTACTTATTCTTTATTCAACTTCCATATATATGGCTCATAGAGAGTTTGTGACTTTCTAATAAAAACCACAATGACATATGGACCCGTCTTCTGCTCTCTGTCCCCATTCGAGTGGGGAGCTGGTCACAAGTGCCGACAAATCAGGAGCTGATGTGAAGGCGATGAGGAGTCAACAGCTCAGTTTATTTCTGTGAAGCACTGTGGCAGTAGCCTGGAATATAAAAATAACCCCGGGACGAGTAGTGGTGGGCTGGAGCCGATGAGCTTAAATTATTCAGCTGCCACCCGGGATGGAGATCCTCCATGCGCTGGGAGAGTGAAGGAAGCACCCCGGAAACAGCCCCTCTGCGTCCTGTGCCCCATCCCTGTCTGCCCCTTTCACCAGCCGTTGGAGACTCCAGGGGCTGTCAGACCCGAGTTTGAATCCTGACTCCAAAGCTTCCCTGCTGTGTGACTTCAGGCAAGACCGTTAACCTCTCTGAGACTCGGTTTCCTCGTGGTGTAGGAGGGCGTTTTGGTGTGGTGGCCAAGTAAGTGCATGGACTCTGGAAATAGGGCTCTTGGGTGTAGATTCTGGTTCTAGCACTTTCTAGTTGTGTCGCTTCACCTCTCTGGGCCTCAGGTTTTCCACCTGTGAAGTGGGGATCATAGAGGAATTGAGAGAATTTTAAGAGTTGATGCCTGCAGAGTGCTTAGCCCTGAGTCTGGCCAGGCGTGTGTGTCCGGTGAATGTTAGCCGTGGGGCTGGTGTTGGTGATGGCGTCAGTGCAGTCACTTAAACAAGGGCTGAGGGAGAGGAAGCGTGTGCAGCTTTGGGGCCCAGGAGAAGGAGGACATGGCTTGGAGACAGGAGACTTCCCCATGTGGCTTCACGCAGTTGTGGGAGGCCCCGGACCTCAGTTGTTTCATCCCTGAAATGGGCACAACGACCTCCTCTCCTTAAAGCTTGCGCGGCCCCGAGGATCGGGCGGTTGTGTGTGGTGGGCAGGCCCTGCAGGAAAGTGTCCAGCAGGAGAAACCCTATGCACTCCGCTGAGTATTTTGTTCCTTCAGATCCTGGGAGGCTTTTGCTGACTCATCCCAGCTCACCAACTTGGAGCCTGTGCCTTTTTCTCAGGAGACCTGAGCTTCCCCTCCCTTCCAGCTCGGGGCTCCTGCACGGGGCTCCTGAGGGGCTTAAGGGTCACAGCTGTGCCATCTCCACTTTTGGAGTGAAGGTTTGCACACAGCTGGTGGTCAGCAATGACCTGCATGAATGAATGGAAGGAAGGAAGGAAAGAAGGAAGGAAGGGAGAGAGGGAGGGAGGGAGGGAGAGAGGGAGAAACCCCAATTGATGGACAGGTCAGTTTGGGGAGGTGCCTTGACCTGAGGTCCAGCCAGAGGCCTGCACACAGTAGGTGCTTAGTGTTTGCTGATTACAATGAGTCATTGGTGGTGTTCCATTTCGGATCTGCTACAGGCGACCGACAGCCCTCTGTGTCTTCCCGCCACAACGTGCGTTGGCATTTATTTATTCACGTGTCGCACATCTATTGAGTCCTTACAGCATGCCTGGCACCACAGTGAACATTGGGAACAAAATGGTGACAATGACAGTCCCTTTGGGACTTAGATAAAGTAAGTGGCTACCTACAAAATGTGATCTTTTGCCAGGTGGTACAAAGAGAGCTTCCTTAGTCACTCTAAAATCACTCAGTTCACAGATAATATGAAATTCTATCATTCGGGTTTCACTGTCCTGAGGCCTTGGATAAAAAGCAGGTGCTTTAGGGTGGGGGTGAGGGGAGACAGCCAGCCTGACTAGTCGTTTACACTTTAATGAGGAGGAGTTGTAAAATCCTTTCCGGAAATCGGAAATCGAGGACAGAGGAGTTTGCACACACTCACCTTGCAGGTCAAAGAGAGGGCAAAGGGCAGAGAAAGTCAAGCCCTGCTGGATTCACACTCTTCTGTGGGGTGAAAACCTCTCTATGCCCAAGAGAACCCCAGATTGGTTGCATGAAACCAGTGCCCTCAGGAAGTCGGGGTGCAGGGCCTGGGGACCTGCATTTTCTCAGGCCTGCACTGCTATAGATGAAGGAGATTTTTCTGAAATGCAAACCACTTTTACAAGTGTTAGTTGTAACAGTTCTAGGTGTGTTGCAAGCCTCAGACTTCTTGGCCAGCATCTTCCCCCACCCCGCCACCCCGCAAGAGGCTGAGCAGACTAAGAATCAGGCCAGGTGCCTTCCAACACACTCCATTGACTTACTGCAACTGAATTCCTGAGTTTCCCACAGCAGCAGGAGCGGCACCTGGGCACCTGGCGGGTTCGCTGCTAAGCTCAGAGCACTCCAGGGTGGGGGTGGGGTCGCCGAGGGGCTCTTCCTCAGGCAGGACACAGGGACTCGGTTGTTAGATGGGTCCGTGGCCAGGCAGCAGGGGTCAGACGCTGGGCCAGGCCTGGGGCCTGAGGGAGCAGACGGCCCTTCCTAGCCCGACCTGGCTCCCCGAGGAAACGGGGCAGACAGCCGTGCAGAGCTGAGGCACCAGGCGGCCATGTGCAATGTCACTGCAGTTTCCTCGAAGTCATTGTCTGGCTGTCATTAGTTTTAATGACATGATGACTGCTGAAATCTCATTGTAAAGGAGCTGCGTCAGACTCTGGCTTAGTAATCCAGCTGGCGAGCGAGGGCCCGGGGGTTTTGCCCACCCCTCCCTAATGAACCGACAAGGCGGAAGCCCATCTGACAGCCTCACAAGCACGCTGGGTTTGCCAAGGATTTATCTGGAGAGTTGGGGGGCAGGGGAGGACATCTCCTCGTCTCTCAGCGTCATCAGATTCCTGCAGCTGCCTTTTTCTTCGTTCCCTTCCTTCTTGCTTTCCGGTGCTTTTCCTCTCCTCTTTAACGCACGGCACAATGGCAGGCAGCGGCTTGTGAATGGAAGCTGCTTTTGGTGGCGAACGGATTATGTAAGCAGGCGTCCGTGCCAGCGGCCATGGCAGCCGGCCCTCTGGGGCTGCTGCTCGGAGGGAGGGTTTCTTGAAGTTCGTGGGGAGGACCTCCCTGTGAGATGCTGGCAGAAGCCTTCTGCGTGGTCCGTTCCGTCCCAGAGCCTGGCCCCATGCCCCCACGGCCCCTCCGGGGACGGTTTCCTTTGTCTCCACTGGACCTCCGTGTCTCCAGTCTCCTCCACCTCCCTCTCGCTCTGCTTTCCACCCTCCATTTTCCCACCCTTTAAAAATCCTTTTGCTTTCTGCTTGGAGTCCCTCTGCCTCTCTTCCCATCCCCCCTGTCTCCCTGCCCGGCCTCCCCGCTTCCTTGTTCTCGCACTTTCTACCTTCCTCTCCTAACTCCCGCCCTCTGGGGCGTCATCTGTGCAGATACACCAAAGTGGCTTGTGAAGGAAATGCGTTTGTGAAGCATCCCCGAGACACCCCCAAGTCAGGCCTCCAAGTGGGGTGACCAACCGGGCCCGTGTGCCTGGGGCGGAGGGGGTGCTTGGCACGTAGGACTTCCCGTGTGCAAACCGCACGGGGCTCAGGCCAGCCGGGGGAATGAGTGAACTTACTCCTGCGTCAGGGGCTTGGGGTTGTGTGGGGCTTTCCTCTGGTCATTAGAGACCAGCGCCGGCCCGCCGGTCCAGAAGGAATCATCCGCATGGGACACATGCAAGGGACAAAGGCCGACGACACTCGGTCCAGGGCAGGGGTCGGCCCCCGAGTGGGAACATGCAACGTGCAGAGCAGACACACCTCTGCCTTTCCGGGCACCTGCTGCTGCTGCTTCAGATTTGATTCTTTTCTCTTTTTCCCCTAGGGAGGGTTTGTCTGGGGCGTGGGGGGCAGGCCCCCAGATTATCTGCAGAGGGGTCTGGGCGCAGGCCCTCCTCTGAACAGTGTGTAGGCGCTTTGGGGAGAAATCCCCAGGGACGATAAGCGGGGCTCACGTGCTGGTCACGGGGAGGGGGCTTTGCTTCTGATTATCACGTGAGGAGAGCTGGTCCCATCTGTGGCCTCTCAGTGTCCCATGGGGACCTCAGCTACTTGGTAGATTACTCAGAGGACTTTGCTTTGACATGAGGTGCCAAGCATTGAGTAGCTCTTCTTCCTCTTTCCTAGTACGTGACCCCCGTGGGTCCTCGCGGGCCGCTCTCTCAGTTTTTCATGATTTATTCTGTTTCGATTACTTGGGCATTTCCCCCTCGGTGTGGAGAGACCCAGGTGCCATCCTGCAGCCTGCCCCATGAGCCGCCTCTCTGCGCTCCCCACGGCCCTGATTTCCCTGTGACACTGATGTGTCCTCAGAAAGGCCCATCTTGGCCCTGAACATGCTCAGAGGGAAAAACCTGCCCAGACCGGTAGTGGGAGTCCCCAGGTGGCTAGCGAGGCCCCAGAGGCACCCCAAATGTCCTGGGATTCAGCAGATTCCAGCTCTGGAAAATTCTCCCTCTGGTCATCATGGCAGCAGGTCTGGGTGGGGCAGCACAGGGCTGTCATTTCTGGTTGACACAGACTGTAAGGGTGGCCTCAGGTCTCTCCTGCAGGGTGGTCTCCGGTGCCCTGTGGGGCTCCCCGCCTGCTTTGAGCGTCCCACCGTCCTCTTGCTAGGAAGACCACTGAGCTAAGTAAGAGTCTGTCCATCTGGGTTCGGGTCCCAGCTCTGTCCCACGGTGGCTGTATCCTAGAGATGCAGTTTCATACAGTCTGTGAATGCGTCAGGGGCTTGTCCACGGAGTCACAAAGTGCACACAGGGAGCCAGGTCCTGTGCTTCGAATTGACGCAGGTGATCTTGAATCCTCACAAAGCCTTGGGAAGGAGGCCTCGTTATTACACCCGCTTTGCAGACCGGGACTCTGAGGTTACCCGAGGCAGAGAGGTCTCAGGTCTTCCCATTCACATCGTCAGTACGGGGTCGACTCAGGGACTCAAACTCAGATCTTTCCAACACTGAGGTCACCTCCTGAGCCTTCCGGGGACACGTCCTTCTGCTCTGTAACGTGGGGTCCCAGTCCATCACCACCTCACTTGCTGTTCAGGGTTGTTGTGAAGACCAGGCATTTAGAAACGCTTCTTCAGAACACAGAGCTTTGCAGGAAGGGATTCCTAGGCTTCAGCTCCTGCCGGCTGGGCTGCACAGCGCGAAGGTCACTGTGACGAAGGCCTGGCCCGCACTGGCCCGCAGGAGGCAGCGTGCTCAGCGGTTAGACACACAGCGCTGCCACCACGGAGTAGCGTTCCGGCCACACGACTTGCCGGCCTGTGACCTTGAGCGAGCTCCTTGGCCTCTCTGGCTTTGGTTTGCTCACCTGCAAGATGGGAATAATAACACCTCCCTCCCAGAGTTGCTGTGAGGGCCCCCAGAGTTACTAGACACACACGAGCGCTCGGATGGGTACCAGCACACGGTGCACTAGGTAAACGTTGGCGGTTTATTATTGCACAGGACTTAAATTTTCAAGAAAATCACCTCTCTGGAGTCAATGTTGTTTCATAATCACCATCTGATGGGGAGAGTTGGGATTGCTACTTCTACTTGCTCTCAGTAATGAAGGAACTAAGGCCCATCAAGGTGAACCAATTTCCCAAGGTCACAAGGTGGGTTAGGGACCAGAAGATTTAGTCTTCGGGGATGACAATGCCAAGCCACAGAGCTCTGAAGCATAGCAGGTCCACCAGATCAATGACAAAGTGTAAATCTGACAAAAGGTGACAAGAGGACAGTTAATTCGGTGGCCTGCAGAGCCTCCCTGGTGCGCCCCAGTAGCAGGGGCTGTGAGCACGCCCAGGTGGGTGCAAGTGGACACCACCCCAGCTCCAAGCCTTAGAACCCCCGGCTGCCGGCAGGTGACCCGTGCCCCAGTGGTGAGCTGGGGAGACCCAGGTGGTCAGACAGGGCTCTGCAGGCGACTTCTCAGGAGACCTCCGGACTCTGTGCTCTTCAGCCCCGTCAGTTGGGTGGTTTGAGCCCAGGCGGGGGTGTGTGTGTGGCACTGTCAGACCTGACTTCTCAGGGGTCTAGCACAGGGGTTGGGAGCTTGGCATTGAGAACAAGGCTCCTTGGGTTCAAATCCCCGCTCCACCCCTTTCCAGCTGTGCAGACTTGGCCACGGGCCTCGCTTTTTCCTCATGTGGAAATGGGGATAGGTGACTGTTACATGTCCCTGGTTGGGTTGACTCGGGAATTTAACAAGTCAGTACGCGGACAGTCTGTGCCAGGAAAGGGCTCTCAATAAGCATTAGCTATTCATCTGATGAGGAGGAGGAGGGTGGTGATGGTCATGAAGTCTCAGAGCTCAACATTCTGGGGGAGGTCCTGTGAATCCCCCCGCCCCACTGCCTCACCTCAAACCGCTTCTCAGGGAGGACTTTTCTGATCATTTTATGCGACATTGCACCTCCACGCCAGCATTGTGGCTCCTCCTCCTTCGTTTCGTATTTCTCCCCAGTACTTAGCAGCACGTGACACACTCGATGACGCATTTATTTTGTTAGTTTTCTGCCCCCTCCCCCCACCTGGTGCACCAGAACAGGAATATCGGACTGTTTTATTGACCGCTGTGCGCCCAGCGCCCCGTACCCCACAGCATCTGGCACACAGTAGGTGCTCCATAAGTAGTTGCTGGATAAATGAACGCCGTGTCAATCGAATGCTCCTTGCTCTCGCTTGAAGCCTAACCTACTCCACAGGCTGCTCTAACTTGCCCAACGGCTCATTAAACAGCAAAAGCAGCAAAAAGAAAAAAAAAAAAAGAAATCCCCTAAACCCTACAAGGGGTGGGGGATGGACAGGGATGGTGTGGAGGCCCAGATTTTGGTGATGGGGGAGAAAGTGAAGGTCCTTTGATAAAAGCAACTCAGCAGCCTGATTTTTGAACCCGATTAATCACATTCAGCCTCTGTCAATATCAACCTTGCCTCAGCCCTGGCGCCCCCAGCCCCGGGCCGCCCCCATCCCCGGGCCACCGGCACTGGCGGAGCAGCAGGCTTATTCAATATTTAAGAAGACCTGCATTGCAGGCGACAGGTTTGGGCCGCGCGGGGACGGCCAGCAGCAAACGCTCAGGGACAGTCTCTTAAGTGGTGGCTTATTTTTTAAAAGGAGAGACACGAGAGAAGGAAAAGCCTGAGAGGCTTCCGCTTTCCCCCTCTGCCCCCCGATTTCTGGTGACGTTGCACAGCACACCGCAGAGTTACTGGCTTTCTGACTGCGGGCAGAAGGGCAAGCGTGAAGCAGGAAGCTGGGCCTCCTGGGACACGTGGCATAGAGCGGCGGTCCCCAGAGCGTGGTCCCCAGGCCAGTGGCATCAGCACCACCTGGGACTTACTAGAAACACGCGTTCCTGGGCTCTGTTCCAGTCCTTCTGAATCAGGGGCTCCCAGGATGGGAGGGGCGCCTCCAGCTGCTTTCACGAGCCCTTCAGGGGACTCTGACGCAGGTTCAAGTTGAAGATGCACAGGTGGGAGGGACAGCAGGGGACCGAGGAGGGTGTGGGCTGGGGCACATGGTTCTAAGCCCATGGCCTCCACCTCAGCCGCACGTTATAGTCACCGTGGGGACTTGTGCAAAGTCCGATCTGGGTGCCTGCCACGAGTATCTTCAGTTTGCGGTCTTAGCTTTCGTTTTAGTTTGAGTCCTGGAAGTTTTTAACTTCCCCTTTCCCCTCCCTCCCCCCACCCCCACGATCCTGGGTGCAGCCAGAGATGGGACCCTTTGTTCTAAGTCAGCCCCTTCGTTGACCCCCGGCATGTCTTCGGAGAGTCCTCGTGCGTCCTCCTGTTTGGCCCCTGTAAACTGGGCCCCGAACCTCCCGTCTTACATGACTGCAAAGGACGTTGGGTAGCGTTAAGAGACGGGCTCTTCACACAGCCACTCCCAATAGCGAAATCTTTGCTGGGTGTCAGAGTGCTGTGCAAATGCAAGGGTGGATAGGGGTCTCCTTTCCTTCGGGGTGCCCTACTGTCCTGTCTCATCATCTTGGGGAGCTAGGGCCACAGAAGGCTCACCATCTGAGAATGTTAGAGGTGCACTGCGGCTCCCCAGCTTGGAGATTATAATGATTAATGAGAGCTCCCAGCTACTGAGCATTTAATGGGCTAGCGCAGTGCTGGGAGCTCTACGTGGCTCATTTTATCCTGTTCCTCCATCAGCCCTGAGAGGAAGGCAAAATTATGACCCGGATTTTCCAGACCAGGAAACTGAGGCCCCAAGGGGCCAAGGAACTTGCTGAAGGTCCCAGCCTGGGAAGAGACAGAGTCAGGGCCAGCCCCAGGGGAGTGTGTGCATTTAGCCACCTCCTACCAAAGGGGTCCCTCAGCTGAACGCAGGTTGGCTTCCTGGGAGACGTCATTATTGAGGAGAGGTTCTGGAGTCTCCAGAAGTCCCAGGAGAAGTGAATGTGAGAGGAATTGAGCATCGCCTCCTCCTCCTCTGGCCTCTAAGCTCCGACTTTTACCGCAGTGCCTCCTGTTGGCCTCGGTCCTTTGTCACAGGAGCTCTGTTTTACACTCAGAGCTTCTAGTCCCCAGGTCTCAGAAAGGCTTACGACGTTTTAGTTTCCTTTCTTGATTTCTATATGGCAGCTTGGCCAGGCAAAACCAGACCAAGAACTCAGGAACAACTGCAAAGCCTCAATTCCTCTTTTAGAGAGGAATGACCTTCAAGCTTTCCTTTCATTCTTCAAGAAAGAAATGGAATCCAGGGCCCAGGGGACTCAGTCCTCACTTGTCCTCAGTGCTCAAAGATGAAGACCTTCCTGCTCCCTCCAGTCAGCCCTCACCAGTAACCTTGGTTATCGCCGAAACTGACCTGGCAGCCTTGTTCGAGAGCAACCACTTGCGACGAGCCCCCTCGTTCGCTACAGCCTTTCGCCTCTGAGCCTGTTCTGTGGACGCTAGAGACCGAAAATCTACTTATAAACCCATTTGCTCCCAGCTCTGGTTCGTTCTCTGCTCCGACTCCAGAGGGCTCTGCACGAGACGATTTCCGTTAGCTCTCCACCCCCGGTGAGTCCCCAGGCCAACGTGTTCACTCCAGGTGGGTCTCTCCCACGTCACCTCGTTCGGCCCGAGAGGCCCGCGGTCTGAAGTTCACCTCGGGTTTCTCGTGGGAGAAGCTGGCCAGGAAACAAGGCCCGACGACAGTGCTTTGCAGGTCCTTGGCGTTGTTCCTCCCCAATTGCCTCTTTGCATCAATTATCTCGTTATCTGCCCCCTGCCTCTACCACACTCTGAAAAATAAAATAGAAATCAGACCAAAGCACTAAGCATTTGTTCCACTTAATAGTCCTCATTGTAAGAGGGAAAGTGGAAAGGTAGGAGCATTCGCTAATTAATCTAGTATTATATATGTGATATATATAACATATGTTACATATAGATCTATTTTATATAATTTATATGTATATACATTATTTATACTAGTTCAAGCATATACAAGGGCTGTCCAGAAAAAATCCAGCTGTAAGCACCTCTATTTTTCATATTACATGGCTGGATACTTTCCGGACAGCCCTTTTGTGTGTGTGTGTGTGTGTGTGTGTGTGTGTGTGTGTGTATTGATTTCACATCTTGGAAAAAGTGCTACATACCTCATTGCTGATTATCACTACAGTCACCAAAGTCCTCCCCTTTGGAAGCTGTGTAAGGTGTCACAGAGTTGTGTGAATAGTGCTGCCAACATAAGCGCACAATGGCGAGTTCACAAACTTAATACACACACACACACACACACACACACACACACACACACACAGAGAGAGCCAGCAGGTTCTCATTATCTGCAGTGGTTAGGTTCTGAAAAGTCAACACAAGCACTACATTAGCTAATACTAGGCCATTTCTCCTAGGGGAAATATAGGGTTAGGTTAGGTTCCTGCAAGCCTTTGGTCATACTCCATCAACCAATCCATACGTAGCCTTGTTTTATGTATATTTCTGTTTGAAGACACCTTAATTAATGAACGTCTTAGTCTGTTCAGGCTACTATAACAACCTGCCTTAGACTGGGCGGCTTACCAACTACAGAAAGTTGTTTCTTACAGTTCAGGAGGCTGGAAGTCTGAAGTCAGGGTGCCGGCATGGTCGGGTTCTGGTGAGGACCCTCTTTTGGGCTGCAGACTGCTGACATCTCATTACGTCCTCCTGCGGAGAGCAGAGAGAGCAAGCAAACTCTCGTGTGACTCTTGTAAGGGCACCGATCCCATCACGAGGATCCCATGCTCATGACGTCATCTAATCCTTTCACCTCCCAAAGGCCCCACCTGCTGATAGCATCACATTGCAGGGTAGAGTTCCAGCAGGTGCATGCTGGGGAAACACAGACATTCAGGCCATAGCAGTGTATGTTCCTGATGCATTAACATTGAACCCATGGCAAATAGCACTGTAACTTGTGCCACAGCGAAGCTTTATCTAACAGGGGCATCTGCTCTGTAAGGCACATCACAGCCTGCTCGCACCGGAGAACACCAGGCAGTGCTCGGGGGCCATTTTAAACAGCAAATTCACCAACAAAAATGGGACAAACGTGCCCCTAAATTGACCTGGAAAAACACACTCATGTACAGTATGACAGCTGAAACAAAACGGCAGGATGTCACCTGTTGGACTTCAGCTGGTAACATGCGAGTTGGGCAACTCAGTTTCTTTGGCTACTCTGTGTGTGTCTACAAGTGACTATGAATGTGCTCTAAGAATTGCTTTTGGGGTTACAAATAAATGTTAGTAAGTGGGCAAATTTGCAAACAAGGAATCTGCAAATAATGAGAATTAACTGTGTGTGTGTGTGTGTGTCCATCAGTATTACATTGATTGTAAACCAAACTCAAACTAGTTCAAGTGATACAAAGGGGTATTTATTGGCTAATATGATCACAAGGTGGCTGAGGCATGACTGCATCCAGGGGCTCAAAAATAGCATTAGGAGTGAATTCTGATCATCTCTTCATTCTGCTTTCTCTGGGTTGGTCTCACTCTCAGGCAGGCTTTCTCTACCGGTAGAACCCCATCAAGTCCAAATCTGTGTTATCCCAACTTCAGCCCCATAGGAAAAAAGAGAGAGAATTTTTCCCCTAAGATTCCAATGAAAGTTCCAGAATTGAGTCTAATTGGTTTGAATTGGGTAACTTACCCAACTTGGAATTAATCACAGTTGTCAAAAGAGGGGAATATGCTAATTGGCCAGGCCAAGGTCATGTGACTACCCTCGGAGCTGGGAGTTGAGGTCAGCCCTGTGAGAACACCATGGGCTCAGGTAGGGAAAGGATGGTTCCCTCCAAGAAACTGGATTGTTGGGACCAGGAGATGGAAGAACAGATGGCCACTCCCCATCCCCCCATGGAGCTTTCAGTCTTGTGGAGGGTGATTTCTGTGAACTACAGGAGGCTAAGCCCTGAGTTTCTGCCTTATACATTGAAAAGTCAGAGAAGAAAGGGACTGAGAAGACATTATGGGACAGGTGAAATTTGATCTGGGACTTGACAGGTGAAATGGAGCAAGACCATTTCAGGGGAGGAAAAAAGGCTTCTCAACACCATTCCACATCATCACAGTAGCTTCTGCTGCATGAACCTCAGGGAGAAAATGTAAGTTAGATCATACGTGGTTGGTGGATTCCAACTTGTAGGAAGTGCACCAAGTACTGATTTATTCTGATTTATTCTCTGTCTCTCTCTCTCTCTCTGTCTCTCTCTCTCTCTCTCTCTCTCTCTCTCTGTTTTCTGTCTCTCTCTCTCTCACACACACACAGACACACACACACATGCACACACGCGCACACACGCACACACACGCGCGCACACACACGCCCACACACGTGCACACGCGCGCACACACACACGCACGCACACACACGCGCACACACACCCACACCCACGCACACACACACCCCATACACACACGTACACATACACATGCACACACACACCACACACACGTACACACACACCACACACACGTACACACATGCACACACACACACACACGCACACTCACACACACGCACACACACTCCTATCTAGAGCCCCTACAACTGGGATATGAAGTTCTTTTGACACTCTCCATGGTCCTGAACCACAGCTCTGGCCACAGGATTTCTGCCCAACCTTCTCAGAAATGAGGGCTTCTAGTTTGTTGTTTGTGTGTTTTCTGCCTCCATGGAAAATATGCACTGTTGCCACTGCCCATGTTAATAGGGGTTCCAGTAGGAAACAGATGGCAACTCAAGTTGTGTAATTTGAGGAGAGTTTTTAAGAGGGACAAAAGCATGAAGAGGATTAAGGAAAACCAACCCCATACAGATAGAATTATAGCCTGCATTTTCCACTTTTGCTGCTGTCTTCATGTACTTTTGACAGCTCATGCAGGTTCATGAATAGTGAAAAGGTGATTCCTGGAAAGCTGGATGTTTAGAAGGTGTGTGTATCCCTGGCTGCCTCTAATGCAATTTAAGTGCTTCACCTACTAAAGTGAGTAGCTTTGAAAAGAAGAGAAAGTAGACCAACTTCAGATGTAGTTTTGATGTAATGTCTCTTCAAAGGTTAAGTTGGGGGATGAATGGTGACTTATCTGTTGTAGCTTGAAGATGGTGTGTGTGTGTGTGTGTGTGTGTGTGTGTGTGTTAGAGAGAGAGAGAGGGAGGAAGGGAGGAGGAGGAGGGAGAGGTGTGGTACATGTATATATGCTCTGGCAGCTGGGGTTTGAATACTGGCTCTGCCATCGAATGACTTTGGGCCAATACCCAACCTCTCCCTATCTCAGTTTCCTGGTATAAAATGGGGCTAATGATTAAGTTGGGAATTAAGTTAGATAACAGTCTGCTAAGTACCACCATGTGTAAAGCACTTATCACTGAGCCTGGTACAGGATGGATGTTCTCTATTTATTAGGGTTCAATGAGGAAAGATGGGAGAAGGAAGAAGATGGTAGCGGGGACTTGGGGTCAAGCATGTCTGGGCTTGACTCCCAGCTTCCCTACTTACTGGCTCTGATTCAGTCTTGGAGAAAGCCAATTAGCCTTTGTAAATCTCAATTTTTGGATCTGTAAAATAGGTACTATTATCACTATTGTTATAATCCCTGTTTTTCACGTGAAGAAACTGAAGCACAGAGGGGTTTAATAACTGACCTAACATCACACAGCTAGCAAGAGGCAGAGCTGAGATTTGAACCCTGGAAGCCCAGCCCCTTTCAACCTCTGCATTCTTCACCCTCCAGTGATAAGGGTCATAGCACCCATCTGCCTGAGCAATGGTGAAGACCAATGGCTTTGTAAATTGCAGAGTGCTCCATCCATGCTTGAGGTTCTGATGGCTGTTTCCATGGGGACATGGGGAGAGGGACATGGTTCATTCATGTTCTCCAGGCAACACTGATCAAGATTCATTATTTTTGTTACTTGCCCCCACCTGGCACTAGGTGGGCCTGGGCAGGAGAGGGGGATGGGCGGAGGCTAGTCTTTGACATCTATTATTCATGGGAAATAAGAGAAGCATTTTGCTTTTTCTGAAGTGGTCTTGGATTTCTCAGAATCAATGCCCCAGGGAAGTGCCCATAGCTGGACTGTGTGAGGCAAGAAGTGCCCTTCCTGGCCAGAGACCCATGCTACTTTTGGGGTACAAGAGCACCTGTATGGCACCCAGTGATGGTTTGCCCTGTGCCAGCACTGGCCTCCATGCTCTCTGCTACACATTTTCCCACTCCGACCTCTCAATAATCCCGGGCAGTAGGTGGTGTTACAACCCCCATTTTACAGATAAGGAAACAGAAGCTCTGAAATGTTCAGTAACTGGCCCAGGCTCAGCTAGCTTGAGTTTAGCTGGTGGTTGATCCCAGATCCATGCAACTCCAAAGGCGGCGCTCTTGATGGAATGACATTTGCACCGTGGGTGCAGTGAGGGTAGCACACGTGCACATGTGCGTGCATGTGCATGCACACGTATGTGTGTTACGGTAAGGCTAGGAGGCACGTAGAGCCCTCCCTGGGGCCCTAGTGGCTTCTTCTTTGCAAGGATGAAGCAAACGTATGCATTTTTCCAGGGGCAGAGAGCATCTAAGGCCAGAGTGGTTTGTTTTTCTTGTAACCAGAGACTGGCTCTGCCTGCTTGGTGAGAGGGTCAGCCCAAGTCAAGGAGTAAGTGCGGGAGATTTGCCCACATGTACGAGGGAGGAGTCTGCGAGCTTGAGCCACTTTCTTCCCAAATGCGGGAAGAGGCCATTTCACTGCCCTCTTCACAATAGCCACCACCGTGGTTTTGCTGTTTGTGTGGTTACCTCCAAGGATGGAGAACTCATTACCCCTCAAAGCAGCAAGCACATCCTCTTTTTGATGCCACCAGTGGTTGGAAAGCTGTTCTTTACCTGAAGCCAGACTCTCCCTTACTGTAGTTTTCACCTGTTGGGGCCAGGTCTGGCCAGGCAGCCATGTTATAAGCAGAGTAGTCGTTATGGGTGTTGGTTGGAGCCACCATTCCTGGCTGGTGACCTTGGGCAAGTTAATGCTCCCCTCTGAGTTTCAGGGATGGGAATAATTTCAGAGCCTACTTCCTAGGATGGTGCGGAAGAGGAAATGAGGTCGTATGTGGAAATTGCCCATCTGAAGTCTGATGCTGCTCATCTCTGTGCTACCCCACCTTTGTGAGACACAGACCCTGCGGGCAGGAGAGTCAGCTGGTCTGGGGCAGAGGTCCTGCAGCCACATGGCCAGGATTCCAGGTGTGGCCCCATCATTTACTAACTGTGTGGCCTGAGAGAAGTTGTTCAACCTCAGTGTGCTCCAGGTGCCTCACCTGTGAAGGAAATGGTCATCATCCATTGGGTCACTGTGAGGATGAGGTGACAAATTGCCTAGGACAGTGCCTGGCACTCAGACCCGGGTCGCACAGCCAAAGCAGTAAATTCACATGCTTAACCAAACGTCACTAAAGCACAGTGGTCAGAGGCTCATTTATACAAACTCAGGTCTGAGTCCTCGGATATTGCACCCACTCCCACTGTGACCTTGACAAACCAAGGCCTCAGTTTCCTCGTCTGTAAAGTAGGGATGCTGGGTCTCCCATCTGACTTGTGAAAATGCTCCTCCGATAAAAAGATGGTGGCTACTGTCATTTTTTAAGGGGATAAATCCCCCCTCTCTGCTCTGAATACAGATGTGCCTCAACTTACGGTGGAATTCCATCTCAATAAACACACTGTAAGTTGAAAATACTATAAATTGAAAATGTATTGAATACACTAACCTACCGAACCCCATCGCTTAGCCTAGCCGGCCTTAAATGTGCTCAGAACACCTACATTGGCCTGCAGTTGGGCAAACTCATCCAGCACAAAGCCTGCTTCATAATAAAGTATTGAGCTCATGAAATTTATCATGCGTATCCCTTTTACACCACTGTAAAGCCGAAAAGCCGTGAGTCAGAGCATCGCAAGTTGGAAACCATATTGTCCTTTGTCCCGATGGCACGGGAAGAATGAGGATGACACTTGTGGTCCCCATGGCATGATGAGATTTAGGGCTGCAGGTGAGTCAGTTCCTGCTGAGTTTTAATCAGAATGAATTTCACTGCCGCCTGGGCCTGAGTGGCAGCCAGGGGCCATTAAGCTAAATGACTTGTTTTAATATGCAGACCTGTGTAATCACATTTTCCTCTTTGGGGCCACGCGTCTGTACATGCATGCACGCGTGCAGAAAGCAATCCCGAGCTTTTCCTTTCTCTTGCCACAGTATCGCTGGGGCAAGGAGACGCTTAATAACACAACAAAAGCAGGTTTCCACTCGATCAAGGAGTCAGGTAATTGGCTGGACTGGGGAGGGAGCCCTGGAGACTGTTAACAGTGTCTGCCTGTGCAGTTTGGTGTTTGGTGTTTGGATTTGTGGACTCAGGGTTCAGAGGGGGATTCATAACCCAGGGAATGAAGTAAACACTTGGGGTGCCCTACCCAGCAGGAGACATTCTCCCCAAGAAGATCAATTCTGGATGCTCTGCCTTGCCTTCACTGTTTAATCTCTGTGGAGTCATTTCAGTATATGTGCTGCCGAAGTGATCACGGGTGGGGTCATTTCAAATGCACGCCCTGTTGTGGCTTACTAGCTGTGTGTCCTTGGACACGTGTTTTTACCTCTCTGGACTTCACTTTCACAATCTATAAAACTAGCTAATAAAAGATCCTACTCTCTGGGTTCGAGCTGAAGATGAAATGCGATGTGGCGTGTGAAACAGTGCAGTTCCTGGCCCACTGAAAGCACAGGCAGGGCGGGCGAGGTTGTGCTGCAGCGACAAACAACCCCCACCATTTCAGTGGCTGGAGCAACAGAGATTTGCTTCCCACTCATGCCACCTAGTTATGGAGGGTTTGTGGAGGGTGTCTGCTTGGCATAGGGGGCACCATCCTCAGACACCCATGATGGTTGAGACAGGAAAAGAGGGAGATGGGGAGATATGGACCAGCTGCAGAGGTTCCGCCTGGGGACTTGCATTGGCCAAACAGGTCATGGGGCCATGCCCAGCTTCCAAGGGGGAGGGAAGGGCAATCCTAGCGAGTGGTGGGAAGCGGGATGTACGTGGTCCTCATACCAATGACAGCCACAGCACTCAACATTGACCCTGCGTTAGTACAATTCTATTGTTATGATCATAGGGACACATATTATTCTTGTCATTATTTCCATCAGTCATCGTTCTCATGCTCCATGTCCTTCTCATGCTGAGGCTGGGCTCCCTTCTCTTTAGGAAAATGTAACCGAGATAATTATTATTAATAGTAACGAATTAATAATAGCTCCCACTTGACAAGGGCATGTTTGGTGCCCAGCCCTTGGTCAAGGACTTCGCGGACATTATCACACTTACAATAATTTCTCTTTGAGACGGATCTTATTATTGTCCCCACTCGGTAGATGAGGAAACAGGTTCAGGAAGGTGGTGGACACGTGTGTCAGGTTCCTAAATGGCAGAGTGGGCTTGCCCCGCAAACCTACACCCTGAGTCACCTTGCTGAGCTCTCTGCTGAGAGCTCATAGTCTTCGCCACCGGGTCTTTCACTGGAAGCAGAGGTTGCCTGGGTGGAGAGTTCTGGAGACTCTCTGCACCATCGTGGTTGACCCACAGGAAGAGGGGTTTACCGTTGATCTCACTGTCTCTCGTCGGTCCTGTTTCTCCCTGCCCCCTGCCCTCCCATCACCCTGGGCCCCGTCCCCGGGAACGTCTCCCTTCCCTAAACGTCCCACGTGCATCGAAGCCTCCGAGCCTTTGCCCACTCACCGCCGCCCTTCCTCAGTCCTTCGTGTCTTGCACCTTCTATCGCACCCCGTAAGGCTCAGACTGTATTTCCCTCCTCTGGGAAGACCCCCCTCGGCCTCCCCCAGGCAGAACCAGTCCCACAGTCTGTCTGTTCCCATGGCATTTCATACGTCAACAAACCCAAACCTTTCTACACACACACACACACACACACACACACACACACTTTTTTTAGAGGAGGGAAAGAAATTAGTCTTTGTTTTTAATTAATGCCAGCTCTCTCAGCCTGACTTTAAATAGTGCCACCTCATTTGTCTTATTAAGTACTTAGTTCTGCTTTTAATTAGTGCTGTCTATTGCCGCTGAATTCTAATAGTCAGTGCGGGGTCTCCGCAGGCCTTGGTGCGGATGCTTTACAAATGCTTCTTGCCCTCCTGAGCTTGGGTAGCAGAGCCTTTGGGATAGTGGAGGCAGGTCACCGGGAGGGGCTGAAGGCCAACAGTTGTCCTACCAGCTTTTGCCGCCTAACAAAGCACCCCACAGATCGGAAGGGCCACCAATTCTCTCATGACTGTTTCCGTCAGTGGTTGGGTAGAGTTCAGCTGGATGCTTCTTCTGGTCTAGGCGAGACTTGGACGATCTTGCTGGGCTTGTCCACGTCTGTGGTCAGCTTGTATTTTTGGCTGGGATGGGCTGGTTTATGACGGTGTAGCTGCAGCAACTAGAACAGTGTCCGCCCTACCCCCCACCCACTGCATGGTCACTGCGACCTGCTGAAGTCGCAGAGCCGTGGGGGATGGGCTTCGTGCCTGCCTGAAGGCTCTTGGCAGGAGAGCCATCTACTATTGCTACATGGCAGTGGGAGAGCCATGGGGAGGTGACAGTGAGTTTGAGGCCAGGGGCACAGAGGTGCCTTCATCTTGAGCCTCTCTCAGGCCTGTCTCTGTCCTGTCTTGAGCACCAACCAGCGCAGTGTGGAAGGACCCAAGGACTGCAGTTCCCGCCACACCAGGTTCAGGGGAGGCTGGGGATGCCCCAGGGGGCTCTTGGAGCAAAGAGAAATCAACTGCAGCCTGCAGCTCTGGATGCAGCTGGACAGAGAAGGGGCATGCCGGGGCTCTGAGGGAGGAGGCTGGGATGGCAAGGCGGCAGGCAAGTGGAGGGGCCCTCGGGCCCAGCAAGTATGGCAGGCAAGGCAGGAGATAACCCTTGTCCCCTTTGTTGGCCCCGTGTCCTGGTCTTGGCGACGGCGTGCAGGAATCCTGAGTGCCTGGCAAATAGTCCAAGCTAGATGTGTGGCTGAGACAGAAGAGAACATTCTCAGCTCCCTTCTTGAAGCCCTTCTGTGGCTCCTGCACCCCTCAGAGAGGAAGCCCAATAGTCCCCACGATCTGACATGCCCCCCCCGCTCTGCCCCCACTGCTGCCCCGACCTCAGGCCCTGCACTTGTCCCCCTCGCTCACTCCGCTGCAGTCACTCTTCCCTCCTTGCCATTTCTCCAGCTTCCCTCACACGCGCCCACCCCAGGCCCTTTGCACATGCCGTCCCCTCCGCCGGGAATGCTCTGCCCCAGTGTGTACGTGGTTCGGTTCATGACCTGCTTCACATCTTTGCTCACAGAGCATCTCTCGGGGATGCTCTCCGACCACCTACTTAAGCTCAACCTTCCCTCTCAATCACCAGCCCCCCCTTGCCTATTTCATTTTTCTCTGAGGTGCTCGTCACCAGCGGACACGTGTTACATTTGACTTCGTGTTAGGTTGTTGCCTGTCTTCCCCACCAGAAGGTAAGCAACACGACAACCGTGGTCTTCCTCATTCCTGTTCGTTTGTTTTAGTGCCGGGTCCCCAGGGCCCAGAGCAGTGTCTGGCACGTGGCACTAGACGTTCTATAAATATTTTTTGATTCTTTCCGTTTCTCAAGAGGAGCTGGCACTCTGTATTTTTAACTAAATCCGGTGCTTTGTAAAGTATTGGCTCAATTTTACTTAAAAAAACAACAACACTGCACAGGCCAAGCAAAACGTATTTTCAGCCTGGATCCTGTCCACGGAGCCCCTACCCCCGCCCCCATCCCCCTTAGAGGCCCTTCGTGTAAATGGCGTTCACTCCCCCGTCACGGAGTCCGAGTGAGTTTTTCCAGATTCCTAATCGACCGGCGATGGTGGGACTCACGGGAGGAAAAGGGACAGCGAGATGGACCTGCCTGGGTCCGGCTGGTGGCTGTGGGTTCTGCTGTGAGCATTTGGTTGTGCTCCAAGGCTGTGGGGCCCGGAGGCCCAGCGCGGCATGAACCCCACGCAGACAGCTGCAGCTCACGCCGGGCCACTGCGGCGTCCTGACGCCCCGCCCCGAGCCCCGCCCCCCCCC
>PVJL010006832.1:0-49791 GCA_004026885.1 Lyroderma lyra | reverse complement strand
GTGGACATGCAGAGGCAATGGCCTGATGGCTGGAGCGGCCCATGGGACCAGAGCGTGGTCAGAGATACAGGGGGAGCGGCAGGCAGAGGGGCATGATGGTTCTTTGAGGTCACAGGAGGATCTTCTGTCTTACGGGTGACAGACAGCCATTGAAGCACTTTGTTATTTTTTCATCATGTTTTTTAAAACTAAATGGTCACCTGTTTTTGAAGAGCTAACATATCCATGTGGTTGCAGACACAAAAGGTACATTGTGGACCCCTTCCCACCGCCGCTGCCCAGTGACCCGCTCCCCTCCCCAGGGACAAGCCACGCTGCCAGTTTCTTGTATGTTCTTCAGAGACGGTTTACGCGGATACACCCCAAACTCGCATGCACACGCCATACTCTTCCAGAACGTTGCCGTGGACACCTAGACCTTTCCACTAGACAGTTTATCTGGGTGATCCACCCATACCCGCCATAAAGAATCTCATTCATCTTCACGGCTGCATTCCTAGAGACCGAGGGTGGGCGCAGCCCCTGGAGAGAGGATCGACGGGTCTGCAAGGCCCCCCACCCCCCACCCTCCACGGGGCTAAGAGTCCCATCCTGGGATGGGAAGTGCCTTCAGAGCCCTGGGTGGCCAGGCTGACACAACCCGTGCTGCTGTCCGGGGTGGCTTCTGGCCGGGAGCAATGGCTGGGTGGTCTCCAGGGGTGGGCAGTGAGCTTGGACTTCGCAGGCAGAACGTGCATAGGAAACGAACGCCTGGCGCACGGGACCGAATGCAGACGAGGGCCACAGGCCACGCTCTGCCCCAGGGCAACAGAATGTGGAAATCAGAGTGGCCGGGAGGGGACTGTGCCTCCCCTACCCCAGCCCTCCCCGCCTCCTGCGGTCCTCCGGGCCGGGCTTCATCTCTGCCTCAAAGCAGGGAAGTCCACCAGGGCCAGCCAAGGGGCTCAGACCAGGGACAGGGGCTCTGGGCGCTCAGCAGAGCCCAGGGGGCCCCAGGGCAGCCTCAGCGCAGCTCTTGGCACAGACAATAATGAGGCGTTAAGGTTCTTCCCAGCAGGTTTCCTTCGAAACGGGAGCCATCTCTCCTTTCCGTCTGTGCTCCGTGTGGAGACTGGTCACATTACTCCGGGAAGATCACGGTCACCACACGGGAGCAGACCCAACGGCTTCTCCGTAAGGGGCTCCTCTCCCTCGTGTCCGGCCCTCAGTCCCCCTTCTGCTGCACGCACCTGGACATTGAATAATCCCGTAGGACGAGAAGGGGAGAGGGTGCTCACCTGTCCAGCTTCCCAGACAGCGAGGCCATGTGGTGACACGATCCTCGGGGACATCAGGGCCCCCTGGGGTGCGGAGTGGCTGAATAACTGGGTGACTCCCTCTCTGCATGTCTTGCAGGAGCCCGGGACTTCTGCCATGACTGACACCGTGGTCAGCAGCAGCTCCAGTCGCTGGATGTGCCCCAGTGACCGACCCCTTCAAGCCAAGTAAGTTGCTGGGTCTCCTGGGAGTGGCTTGCTTTGCGTCACTGAGGTCTCTGTAGCTCTCTACCTGCAGGAAGCGGGGAGCAGCAGGGAAGGAACTAGAATTTCCTTTCCCGGGGTTGAGGAAAAGGAACCCCGTGGGAGTTATCTTTGTGTGTGTTTATTTAATACGTAGTTTTCCTTTTGAGACTTTTTGTTTTTCAGTTACATTTCACATACAATATCATATTGGCTTCAGGTGTACAGCACAGTGGGGAGCCATTTGTATAACTCACCAAATCCTCATCCGGGTACATCTGGTCCCCTCTGCCACCACACATGGTTATTACAGTGCTACTGACTGTGCCCTGTGCTGCACGCCGCATCCCTGTGACGGTTCTGCGACTACGAACTGGTACTTCCTGTTGCCTTTCCCCTTTTCACCCACCCCCCCAGCTCTCCTCCCCTCACCCCTACAAACCTGGAACCCATCTAATGTCACACACAGTTACTGCAACCTTATTGACTTTATTCCCATGTTAGACTCTATATTACCTAGTGGGAATTTTGTCATGGAAACTTCTCCACTGGTTTTACTGCCTCGCAGGGTTGGAATAACAAGGCAAAACTCTGAACTCCACACCCCAAATTAGAGGTGGCCTGGCGGAACGGTGAGCGCCCTGACCTGGTGGCTGGAATCAGGCTCCGTTCTGCTTCCAGGTCTGAGCTCATTTACTGTGTGACCTCAGACAGATCTCTTCCCCTCTCTGGGCCTCGAGCCCCTCTATCCGACAAGGGCCGTGGTGAGGCGGGAGGTTGCACACCGGCAGGCGACCCGCTGCCTCCGATTCGCAGAAGCGTGCTATTCCGTTCTGGCCGGGTCAAAAAGTGGGAAACCTCACGCCGAAGCAACCCCGCACCCTGCATGCAGGCGTGTCCGGTCGGTGGCGTGCCACGCGGCTCGTCAGTTAGGTTCCCAGAAACTTTGCAAGCCGGTTGTTCAACAGGGCCATTATTACACATCAAGTTACGTAATCCTACATTTGAATTATATTTAATGCAAAGGTGGTAAATGCTCAAAATTAATTGCTTCTTACTTCTTTGACTGCATTTTATCGTTCTCTGTGCCACTTACATCTGTTACGTCTGCATGGGGAAATCTAACATGATGGTGTGCTACTGCGCACTTCTTCCCAGTTCTGTGTTCTGTGACATCGTGTTGGTACTCAAAATCAGCCACAGGTTCAATTGTCAAACCTTGTCCAGCCCACGACAGCCCTTGACCATCCAAGTCTGTTGTTTACTGTTCCTGCCGATCGTCACTCTTCATGCTTTGGACGCCTGCTAATTTTTTATTGTGAGCTCGATCTGCGAGAATCCTGGGGCATCTCTCTACCTTGGGGATGGTCTTCTTCAGAGAGATTTGCATTTGCTTCCACCAGGGGTCCAGGGTGCTGCTCACCCAGGTGATGTGAGCACCCTGGGAGAGTCCTGGCTCCGTGTTGGGGTCTCAGATTCCGCTTCCTGCCTTGTTAGGAGCTCAAAGGTTCAAGGTCAGCCTCTGGAACACACCGTTGCTATTCGCCTTGGCTTACTGCTCACAGCTCCCTGTTCTGGATTCAGTTTCCTGTTTTGTTTTCAAAGAATTGCCTTATAAAGTTGTTAATATACCAGTACACGTGTGACATGTAATTGGATAACTTTTAAACATACGTATATGCTGATGCCCCTCGGTCGTCTCTCTGTCCTGTCCCTGGCTCCCCTCACCCATCCCTAGGTAATCACTAATTTTCTTTCTGTAATTATAAGTTCATTTGCATTTTGTAGAATTTTATATAAATGGAGTCACAAGCTGTGCACTCTTCCTGGGGGGAGAGGTGTCCCTCTTCTTTCATTCAGCTTGATTATTTCACAATCCATCAGATTTTTTTTTTTGCATATCGATAGTTTGTTCTGTTTTATTGTCAAGTAGGATTTAATTATATGGATACCACCATGTGCGGATTTATCCATCTACTGAAGGACATTTGGGTTGATTCCAGTTTTGGCTAGTACAAATAAAACTTTTATTGTCCTATGCTTTCATTTCTCTTGGGTAATGCCTAGGAGTAGAATGCCTAGGTCAGATGGTAGGTGTATATTTAACTTTATATGAAACTGCCGAACTGTTTTCCAAATGGGTTGTACCACTTCGAATTTCCACCAGAAGTGCACGAGAATTCTAGCTCTGTCTCTGGTCACCAGCACTTGATGTGGTCAGTCTTATCAATTCTACCCAGTCCGGTGTGAGAAGAGTGGCATGTCTTTGTGATTTTAATTTGCATTTCCCCAGTGACTAACGGTGTTGCACGTACCCTTATATAACTTGCCATCATATAGCTTCTTTGCTGAAGTGGCTGTTCAAACCTTTTGTCCATTTTTAAAATCAGGTTATTCATCCCCATTGTTACTAAGTTTTACAAGTTTTTTCCCACAGGTTATAGATAAAAGCACTTGGTTGGATATGCATCTTGTCAACATTTTTCTCTTAGTCTACGCCTTGCCTTCCTTACAGAGTCTCTCAAAGAGGAAAACTTCGTTAATTCTGATACAGTGTATTTCATTGCTTTGTTTTGAAAAGGGGTCGGGGGAGCTGGAGCGTTCCCTGACTTTTTAATCCCAGAACTGCATGAAAAGAGCTTTGCTCTAACTTATCTTCGACCTCACTATGTCTGGGTGAAGGGTCTTTCTAGATAGTTGGTCCGCCGTATTCTCTGAAGCAGTAGCTCCTGTCTCTGCTCCTTCTTCCTTAGACTTCCTCCAGTTCTAGGCATTTCACAGGTTTGAACACACTAGTGAACTCTATTGATACCCCTTTTTGAAAGGAAACTCCTGTCCTCTCAAGCCCTTCCCATGGTGTCCTCTTGGAGCCACCTTATTTTGCAGAAAATATTACATCAGTCAAAAAGTGTGTCTTGGTAAGATAAACAGTTGCCTAAAGGGTGGATGGGGTAAAATATTTATTTTATTTTAGAAATGTCAGTTAATTAAAATCCCATTCGTCAGACTTTACTTTAGTCGACACGAAGCTAACCAATTTGCTTTACAATTAAATTAGAATTATTCAAACAGCCTGGATGCACTTTTATTAAAGTGCTCCTGGGCGCCCTGTGACACATGTTGGCATTCTGAGTGCAGCTGGCTGGCTTGATTGCTACTGCATTTTCTCCAGATATTAAAATTATTTTCCAATAAGTGCTAATGGGTGTATTAGAGTCATCACACATGCTATCTACTCCACTTGCAGTGGTGATGTGCTAATGCAGACACTTCTAATGTCTTTCTCCAGTAAATTAAGAAATCTAGTCTTAATTAACAGCTGGCTAGCCAGATACACTTACTGCTTTCGTGATTTTCAAATGCCTTCCTCTCTCAGCCTCCTCGAATCTAACCCTGGTGTGTGAACCCCAGCCGTGCCGGTGTTGAGAAGAGGTGAATCCGTCCGCCTCGTGCACGGGGAGGGCGGTGGCTCAGCTCTTGCGGTCGGGAAGACGTGGGGAGAAGGGCTGCAGACTTAATGTTTCTCTAGAGCTTCATGTCGTCCAGCCAGAACGTGCTAGAGGGCAGGGATGGAAACTGAGGCACAAAGAGCGGACAGGACCTGCCGAGGGTTGCACCCCAAGTGAATGGAGGTGCTGGTCTCCTTTCTGAAAGGCGTTTTGCTTTCCAAAACTGGGGCATTGCCACTTCTACTTTTGGATGATCCAATTACTGTTCAGGGTTCATCGCCCTCCTCCACGGGTTCCGTATCCTCCAGCATTTCAAACGACAGAAACCAAAAGTGATTTCTCTTTAGTACCAAAGGGCCCATTATTTCAGTGCACAAATGACCGGCTCCGTTAATTAATAAGCTGAGCTGATGGTTCGTTTTAATCAAAGGCTGTGCATGTTCCCAGCCTCCATTGCACTTGCCTTGTTTCAGAGGTGCTAAAATAAGATAGTAATGGCTGGAACAAAACAACAGAAGTAGGTCGTCGCGATCGAAACTACGTGCTTGTGCATCAGACGGTGTTGGCGTTAGGAGATTTCTTCCCTAACTTTATTTTTCTCTCTCTCCTTCCCTTGCCTTCCTTCAGTGACAAGGAACAGTGAGTACTTCATGACATTTTTATTTCTCTACCAACCGAATTGCATCTCTTTTCTGATCGAAGTGGCTGGCCCCTAAGGAGCGATGGTTAGAAAAGCAACTAGTAAATTTTATGCATCTAAAAAAAAAAACTTATTGAGAAAATACACACCCCTTTAGAGGACAAAAATTAAGAAATTTTTAAAAAACGTCTTGATAAGAGGATGGAAAAGCGTTCCTTAGAAGAGACCACAAATCGATGCTTGTTAGCCACGCGTGAGATTTCAACAAGTTTGTTGGCCACTCTGTGCCCGTTTCCGCAGCCGCTTGCCCGGGGACACTGTCCTCAGCCAAAGAAAGTGCTGACTCAGTAACCGCCACTGTAGCAAAGGGCGAGGAGGCGAGGGCAGAGCTGTACGTGCGGTCTGTCACCTCACGGGGGTCAGCCTGATTTCCCAGTGAAACGCCGTTGGCTCAGAGGTCCTGTCCTTGCTCACCGCTGGTGGGTTTCTAACTGGATTCATGTCCTGGGTGTGCATGACAGATTGGGTTCTGGGTCCCAGAAACCCACCGTCAGGCTGCGAAGGTACACTCGGGAACTTGGGGAGTCAGTTTGCCCTCCCCAAGATGGGACAGTTACCCCAGAGCCCCTGGAGAGTCGCAGCGCGCCCAGGAAGCACGCACAGGCAGCTGGGCCAGACTGCGGGTCACCAGGGGAGCAGCCCTAAGAGGAGACCCGGTCAGCA
The DNA here is from genome assembly GCA_004026885.1 of Lyroderma lyra. Classification (NCBI taxonomy): domain Eukaryota; kingdom Metazoa; phylum Chordata; class Mammalia; order Chiroptera; family Megadermatidae; genus Lyroderma; species Lyroderma lyra. Next base: position 43,480 of record PVJL010006832.1, on the reverse strand, counting down.
GGGCAAAGGCCAAGACGCGTCGGCGTGCCGGCGGGGCGCGGCTCGTGCCAAGTCCGACTCTGCGGGCTGCGGTGTCGGATCCGAGTGCACCTCAGTCTGGCTGAAAACAGCAGGACCCCGAGATGCGCTCAGCATTCCGAAGGGGGTGCGGGAGCCTCGGCGTTCCCTCTAGTCCGGCCGGGGTGGGTCTCATGCAAAGGGGCCTGTAGGCCAGCAGGGCAGGGGTAAGACGTTTCGTGGCGTGGCTGCCCTGCCTTCTCCGTCCTTCCCTTCGGGAGTCATTGGAGTCTCATTCATGAGCTGTGTAAAGCGACTTCCTGTGGACACCTGCCCATGTCAGCATCCTGGGGGAGGGCGGGGGCGAGGAGGAGCAGGGAAAGGAGAAGGCCGAACCTTGCACACAGCCTCGGTGCCCCGACAGCACCTCCATCATCCCGCTCCTTTGGGGAGTTATCATTTATTAATAGAGACGTCTGGTGGGTATTTACCACGTGGGCATGAAATGGAGAATAAGGTGGGAGGCAGGCAGGAAGGTGGGAGTCTGCATTCCGCAGTAAATATTTTAGGGGGAAACACCTATGAGGGGCTTCCCCCTGGGGACAGGACTAACTGCTTTTGAATTAGGGGACACGGAATGGCGGGGGTGGCTGGTCTGGGAGGGAGGGCTCCCTCTGACCCTCTGCAGGTGCACCAGAGCAGGTCCATTCAGGTAGCAGCCGATCCAGCACGTCCCGAACGCTCGTTGCCCGAGCCTCTGACCGTGCTCAGCCCAGGCATAGTGCTTAGCAATGCCCTTCCCTCTTCCGAGTGGTGGGCCCTGGAGAGCGAGCAGGCCAGCGGCAGTGACCGTGTGACTGTTCGTTAGCAGCAAAACGCGCTCTGTGAATAACGTTTTATTCAGAGGCTAAATACCTAAGGCAGATAAGAGTAGAGCTAAAAGCATTAAACACATCACGGTGAACTTTATGCCACTGACTTTTTAAATAATGCCAAACTGTAGTAAATGCAGGGAGTCTAGCAAGCTTCACATTTCCTTGTTGTTGCTGTAGAGGATGCTGTATCAGCTAGCTTTTGCCGTGTAACAAACCATCTCAAAACTCAGTGGCATGGGACAATGATTTATCCTCAGGGATCTGGGCTTGGCAGGCGGCTCTGGTGATCTTGGCTGGGCTCGCTGATGCAGGCCAAGTGCCGGCAGATCAAGGGTGGCTGTGGCTACATGTCTCTCACCCCCAACATGCTGTCCTAGGTTTGTTGTCACCACCATAGCAGAAGTGTGAGTGAGTAAGCAGAAACACACAAGGCCTCTCTTTGGGACTGGCATGAGGTATGTGACTAAGAGTAGTGTCACAGCCAGGAAGCCAGGAGTCTCTCCTCCTGTGGCCTGTGAGGGTCCCAGCAGGAAACAGACATCAAGTCCTTCTCACATAACAGAACTTGACACTGACGTTCAGGGTGGCACAGAGCCCCAGTACGCACGGCTGATGAGCAGCAGGTCTAAGACTCCAGTCTTGAACTCTGCCAGATCGAGGAGGGCTCAAGCTGGCAGTCAGTAGGATATTTTCTGGATTGGATATGATACTCTGAGGAACTTGTCCAAGGAAGCAATACTTTGGCCTCCAACTTTGTTCTTCAGCAAGCATCCAACACTGGACTCTGGCTGTACGATCATGGAGTTGGCACACTGTGCCCAGAGGCTGTGGCAAGGAAGCCACCCTCTTGTTGCAGGTGCATTCACGAGGTCCCCATGTTCACAGTGCTCCCCAGCCCAGGGGATGCCCAGCTAGGCCCAATTTCAACCTTGAGAGCCAAGACTTTGGTTTGAGAAACCATCTCATTTCCTTCTGCTTGCTTTTGGAATTAAAACATGAAAATCCACAGGAGGCTTGCGAGTCCCCACTGAGACCAACCAGAGACATTTGCAAACACTGGATGAGCTCTCTGTCTACTACGTGTTTTGGAGCAGAGGATGGCAGCCTCTAGCAAGGCTTCTGCTCATCTGCAGATGGAGGCAATTATCCTAGGTGGGCCCTCTGGGGGACCCACCACCCACGTATGTTCCTGGGGCCTTTCATGTCCAGCAGCAGTTGTTTCCTGCACACGCTGACCCCAACAAGTTGTGGGGTGGGGAGAGAAGCCCTTGCTCCAGGTCGGGCCCATGGCTGACCATGCCCTTGACCAGATTGTGAACCACAGGATCGTGCCATTTGAGGGGTCTCCACTAGGTACGAGACTCTGTTTGGTCAGTGAACTCAATTGTAAAGGCAGGAAATAAATGGTGGGAAATCAGAAGAAAATGAAGGAAGAGACGTGGGGACACAGGAAGGAAGAGCAGGGACTGTGAAGACACCCATTTCCATGGTAACCTAGAGGGACCCAGGGAGGGGGCTGGATTAGGTTATGACTAAGGCTCTTTGGGAAGGATGGGTGGTCCAATGCATCCTTTAAAAATAATGGGGAGCAACATCAGGCTGAGGGATAGTGCCACATGGTGAGGGAGATCTTTCCGACAGAACGGTACAGATCCTTATGTGAGAGTGGGGTCTCCATTGTGGGGAGCATACGAGCAAGGCTGGAAGGACCCCTACTAGGGGGGCTGTAGCAAACAGACTTCCAGGTGATTCTCCAATGGTCCCCACCTCCTGGGGCTCGTGTCCTCCTGTAATCCCTCGCCTTGAGTGTGAGTGGAACCTAGGATGTTTTTAACCTATAGAATACGGCAAAGGTGATGGGATGTCACCTAGTGATGACATGTCATATAAGACTGTCTCAGTTGACAGGAGCAAACTTGATGAGGGAGGCGGCCCACAGGATGACATTGGAGAGGTCCTCCTGGTTAGGGATCAGAAGCCCATTTCGGGCCCTGGGGTGGCCTCTTGCCAACAAAAAGCCATGGGTCACGCGTATAATTAGACATTTAACACCCTTCTGTTCACAAACGTTCTGTGCTTACTCACTCTCGGACACACTACCAGTACCATTGACACGCGTGTGACCCAGGCCCAGACGAGGCCCCTTCCCTCCCGAACCTCCGTCTGGTGGCAGTGAGAGGCAAGAAACAGGTAAACAGCATAGCTCTTTAAAGAGATAACTTCACTTGGCGATGGGTGCAGCAAAAAGAATAGGCCCGGGCGAGGAGAGGTCCTGGAAGGCCGTCTGAGGGGCTGACCGTGGAGTCCGAACCCGGATGATGAGGGGGAGACATCTACGGAGAGATCTGGGGAGACAGGACTTCCTGGAAAGAGGGCCAGCCGGTGCAAAGGCCCTGAGGCCAAAACAAGGTGGTGTTCAGGACTGAGCTGGGCGTGGCACGGCCATAATTCAGCACAGACCGCGCTGTCCACCCAGCAGCCGCCTGTGCTCGGCGCCGTCACCGGGGCTACGCGACAGGCAGCCGGTTCTCTGCCCGCGCAGGCCGCCCAGGTCCGAGTCCCAGCTTGGCCACTCCCGTGCCGCGTAACCTGGGGCCCCGGGCTGATTTCTCCACATCCGAGTCTCCTCACCAGTAAGCGGACAAGGCCAATCCCTGCCTTGTGGGATCTCGTGAGGATGAAACCAAGCGATGCAGGTGCGCAGTCGGGATGGTGTGACAAGTGATGAGGCAATGCAGGCACACAGTAGGGATGATGTGAGAACTCAATGCGGCCGGGATGATGCGAGCCCGTTGGGCAGATGAGCAAACTGAGGCTCTTCTGAGAGAGTCTCTGGCCCAGAGTCTCCCAGCCAGGGAGTTTCCCTACGAGGATTCGAACTGGGGTTTAGGTCTAGGTCTAACCGCCGTTCTGTACCGCTCACTGGGTTGCTCTCTGGCCTCACGCCTTCCCACATTCCCTTTCAGGCTCCGGGCGGGCTGGTCCGTCCATGCCAGTGGTCAGCCCGACCGACAGAGGAAGCAGGAAGAGCTGACAGATGAGGAGAAGGAAATCATCAACAGGGTGATCGCTCGCGCTGAGAAAATGGAGGAGATGGAGCAGGAGCGCATCGGGTGAGGCCTGACACGGCTCCTCTGTTCTGCGAGCCCCGAGGCACGAGGGCCAGGAGGCTGGGTGGCTCACGCCACCCACGTGCCTGCCACCCACCCGGGCAGAGCTGGCATCCTTGGGCATGAGATGGGAGAGCTGGAAGAGGGCAAAGGAGAATAGAGGAGGGAGGGGGCCAGGGGCTGGCTTGGGGGGTGCTTCCTGGCTGGGGGTGTGTTAAAGAGGGGGAAGCGGGGATCTTCTGCTGGGGGCATGGGGGATGGTCATTGGAGGCTGGAGGTGTGTGTGTGTAAACATGGGGGGTCTGAGCCAATGGCAGCTGCAAAGAGACATGTTCTGGAGACACTGGTTGTGTAGACGCCAGACCAGATCGCTGAGGGGGGCCAGGAGGAGACATGTGTCACAGAGACAGTCTGCATGAGAGAGCACCTCTGAAACGACCTGTGTAAGGGACCCGGAGAACTCAGTCCGGCGTCCATCCCAGCCCCCCGCCTGCCCATCACGTCACCGCTCCGAGCCCCTGTCTGCTCACTAGGGAATGGGGAAAGACAGTCATCGTTCCACAGGACTGCTGTCGGGAGGGGGTGCAGGGAGACAGATGCGGTTCTGGCCCGGCCCCCGCACGGCTTCGCGGGGAATCACCGGTGGGAAGGAGGGGACAGGACGGTTCGGAGGGCAGACATTTAGGAAATGCGCATGGGAGGGACGCAAGGGCTATACACAGCATGTGACACGCTTGTGTCGGAGAGAGGAACAGTGCTAGAGAGGAGGGAAATGTGGGTGCTCCCCGGAGTGGGGGAGCAAGAGAGGAGGGGTGACAGAGAAGAGGAGCGTGCGTGCGTGCGGGGTGGGAGGGAGCTGGCCGTGGGGTGCGCGCAGGGCACCAAGTGGTCCTCCCAGACTGGACCCGCGCAGGGGAGATGGGAGGGGGCTCCCGGGCCCTGGGCCAGGGGCAGCCTCTGCCAACTGCTTCCATCTGACTGAGGCACGGAGGTGCCCTTTTACCTTCCTACCCACACCCTCAGCTGCGGGCAGCAAGGCTCTCGATGGAAAAGCTCAGGTTTGGAGTGCGGGCAGGGGGTGCCTTTGATTTGAGCCGCTGCAGATCCTTTTACTCAGGGTGGGCTAGGGAGGCCAGAGGCACTGTTGACAAATGACAAAGACCCACCACGGCCTGTGTCAGCCTCCTCAAGAGGTGGCTGAAGGGATAAGTCTTGAGGGGCCTGCTTATCAAATGAGTTTTTATTTTGCCTTTTAAAAGATGTAACTGGAGTGGGGAGTTGTCCACGCTGGAGGTCTGTGAGTACGTGTGTGAGTGTGCGTGAGTGTGCGTGTGTGTGTGTGTGTCCACCTCACCCGACAATGGGCCTCAGCCTTGTGGGAAGCAGGAGGGATACGCAGGCAGAGAACTTAGCTCACATGCACAGTGGGATAACACGAACAACTACTTCTCAGCGAGTGTTTCAGATGCACAGGATTAGCGGGCCTGGCACAGAGCACTTGCCCAATAATCGGTGGCAATCACTGAACGATGAGGAAGCTCCGTTTGACACTGGCCAAGGCCTCGATTCTAGAACTATACGCTGAGACTCCTGTTTGGCAAGCCCTGGGATTTCAGCAGCCCCTGGCTTTCTCTGATGGAGATTTGACAGGCTTCCAGGGCAGCTGGGGCCAAGCCCTTGGTGGCAGAGTGTGCCTGTGCTGAGACACTTGTGTTTTCTGGCAAAGTAGAGAGCACATCCCCGGGATTCTGGCTGGGCCCGAGTCCCCACACCTCGTGGGTAGCATCGCCAGGGGCAAGCCTCATGCTATTTGTGTTTTCTGAGCCTAAATCCACCCTCATCTCCTTCCCCTGCTTCCCTGGGGGCAGATCAGAGAGGAGTCAGATGAAAGCAAACTGCTGCGTCAGGTGTGAGGCGAGGCTGCAAATGGGGTGCGATGGGGGCTCTCACTTCAGAAGCTGAGGTTCTCAGTGACTGAGCCTTGGGGACCTCAGATGTACCTGTGTCCCCTTCTGGGTCTAGACAGTCACTTCTGTGATGATGAATCTTCTTTTCTGTTAACTGAGTGAAAGCCGTCTGGAGAGGTGTGAAATCATTGTTAACACATGTAATAAATAATCATCACACTGGGTACTGTTTGTTGAGCACTTACTATGTGCCAAACACTGAACCTAAAAACATACAGATTAACTCATCAACTGGTCCTCTCAACCCTGTTAAGTGAGTGCTATTATTATCTCCATTTTGCAAGTTGAGGAAAAGGAGGCTTAGAGAGGTTTGTTAGGTCACTTGCCCAAGGTCACATAGACTCCAGCTATACATCCTGTCTGGCTGACTCTTAGGATTATGCTCTTAATTATTAGGTGTCTTCCCTGAAGGCCCGACCCAAAATTTCTAGATGACAGAATGTGGCAATTTTAAAAGCTCAGGTTTGGAGTGAGCCTGTTGAGAGCTAGAAGCTGCAGCCCCTTTGATGCTGGCACGATTCCTTCCAGATCTGTTTGTACCTTCACAGCTGCCACACTGGTCTCCACGCTCCTGTGGCTCTGAGACTCTCAGGGGAGACCCACCCCCAGGCCTCCCAGGCAGTGCTGCTTTTCTGGGGCAGTTTTGCTAGAGTCGGCACCCCAGTGAGCCTCAGGGAGCCCCAGACAACGCGGTGGACCTGAGCTGCTTCTGTCCCTGCAGCTTCTTCCATTTTGCCCAAGGGGGTGTCTATAAACCTTTGCTGACCACTCAGCCCACCACCCAGCTCCGCTCTCTTCAGCACCCGGGGAGGAAGAGATGACAGCCAGAAAGGACACTCATTAAACTGCCTCTTTGGGCCCCAACTTCCCTTCAAGGGCTAACTGGGATCTCAGGGTTTATTTTGCATGCCCTGACTGCTACCAGCTTTCTGTATTTGTTAGGACGCTTGGCTTGCAAGAAAGGAAATGAATTCCAGCGAGGTTGTTTCAGGCATCTGTTGTTGTATAACAAAGCACCCAAAATTCAGTGACTTAAAGCCACAACAGTATATTTTCATGATTCTGTGGGTTAAGAATTCAGGCAGGGCTCTGCCGGGTGGGTTTTCTGCTCCATGTGGCACGAGCTGGAGTTGCTCCCTCAGCTGCATTCAGCTGGTGACCACGTGCTGGACTGGAAGGTGCAAGAAAGCTTCACTCCCATGTCTGTGCCTCAGCATACTTTGTGTGGCCCTTCTCTCTCCACAGGATCTTTCCTTATTTAGTCATCCGCCTGAGCTCCGTGACATGGTATCTAGATCCCAAGAGAGCAAAGATGGAAGTTGCCAGAATTCTTAGCTGCTAGGTCTGAAACTGGTAGGGCACCAGTCCATCACCTTCTTTTGGTGAGGGGAAATAGATCCCATGTCCTTAGGGGAGAATAACTTATGCATCCAGGGAAATGAAGGCATTCATGGTGCCCAAGTTGGGAGACTCTACCTACCACATTATGCAAAAAGAGAAGTTTAACCTAACGCAGCCGTCCTCAACCTGTGTGTCGTGACCCCTTTGGGGGTGGAACGACCCTTTCACAGGGGTCGCCTAAGACCATCGGAAAACACATACCAGGTATTTACATGACAATTCATAACATGACGGTTACGAAGTAGCAACGACAATAATGTTATGGCGGTCCCCACCACATGAGGAGCTGTATTAAAGGGCCGCGGCGTAGGAAGCTTGAGAACCACTGACTAAGGATTCAGAGATATCGCAAGGGATCTGAGGGCCTCGCCTCACAAAAGGTCTACTTGTCATCCCACTTGGTAGAAAACATACCGAGGGGACACCTTCCCAGTTGTTACAGCTCTTGGTCCTAATTCCACATTCCCAGGGAAGGGGCTCTGATTGGCTCAGCTCACGCTGAGCGCCCGCCCCTCACCCAATCACACATTCCCAGGGAAGGAGCTCTGATTGGCTCAGCTCACGCCAAGTGCCCACCCCTCATCCAATCAGCTGCTGAGTGCTTCTGAGTGTAAAAGGCCTCTGTGAGTTGGACAGACCCCAGGAGGTGTCCACAGGGCTTTTAGATGAATTAAGACTGGAATGAAACATTCGCCTGGGACGGTGTGGGTTTGCAGGTTTGGGGGCGTTTATCGTTTCTTAACTTTTTTCCCAGCGGTATGTCGCTTTGCATCCTTATTATAGTTCTTTCTAGAGCCTCTCAGAGGCATGTGCTCACATATCCTGCCTGCAAAAGGAGGGCAGCCGGGTGGCTTCCATTCGAGGTCAACTTCCCTCAACAGATGGGCCCAAAAAAGTAATTAGGATTTGTCATTAACCTTGGTGTCCAGATGCTGTGATGGAGGAGGAAGTCAGAGAGACACAACCTGTTGTTGACAGAATCTGTTGGATTCCTGTCACCTCTCCACCTCAGTTCCATCATCTCCTGTATTTTTGGCACAAAATTTTTCCAAAATGTGGACAGAGGGAGAAGTGAGTCATAGTGCTCGGCACTTTCTACCTTTGATTAGGTAGGCGTCTTTCCTGAAGTTTGACAAGCCAACTATGCGCCAGGTCCTACTCGCCTCTTTCTAAAGGAGGAGTCCTCCCACCGCCATTTTTTTAAGCTGCAGTCCTAGGCGTTCTGTGAATAGGATTCAGGCGTCGGGGCGTCTGATGTCACAGACACATTTATGCGTTCATCTGTGGTGCATTTTTTAAGAAGTATTCATAGATGTCACCAGGTTTGGGGGGATTCTGAACCCCCAATGTTAAAACTACTGAGCAGTACCTCAGTTTCCCAGGGATTGAGTCAACACTTCCTAATGCCCTATAGCCTTAGTACTTTGTGGAATTTGTTTGTACAAGATGGAAATGGAATTCTTAATTCTTTTAATTAGCTCAGTGCTTGGCATAAAAGAGAGAATATGTTAAATGAACCTAACTCCCAATGACCAAGCCTTTCATGGGATTCCTTACATCTCAGTGTGAGCTTGGCCTGCATGGTCTCCAAGTTCCTTCAGCCTCAGCACCGTTTACATTTGGGGACAGATAACACTTTGTGACGGGACTGCCCTGTGCATTGTAGGATTTTTTAGCGGCGTCTCTGGCCTCCACCCACTAGATGCCTGTAGTAACCCCCCACCCAGATATGACAGACGTCTCCCCATGCCCTGTGGGGGGGGGCAAAATCACCCCTTGTTGAGGACCATGGCTCCAGCCCTTTGGTTGGGTGGTTCCCAAAAGGGAGAAGAAGCAAACTGGAGAATTTCTCTGTAACCACACTCAGCTTCCGGGGAAATGATAACGGGCCCCTCCTGTAAGGCTCTCCATGATGGCACGTGCTCTAAGCTTTCTGTAGATTCATTGCTGTAATCCTCAACGACCCTGTGCCATAGGCCACATTGTCATCATTGCCATTTTACAGATGAGGACACTGAGGCACAGGAGTGGGGGTGACAGTTAAGAAGCAATTCCAAACCCAGGCTGGCTGGCTCATTCTACTCTTCTATAGAGGCAAATATTTATTGCCAAGCACTGTATGAGGAACTTTCAAATGTGTTATATTTCTTTTAATCCCCTTTGATGTCCTCACCGAGAGACAGACTATTGTCTCGGCTTTACAGCTGAGAAAACGAAAGCTCAGTGAGGGTGAGACACTTGCCCAGGGGTACACAGCATTTACCTGGCTAAACCAGACTTTGAACTTGAATCTGTCTTTCCACTTTATCCATTGCCTTCTCAGGTGCAGATAGGGAAGGCAATCGACACATGACTTCAGGGGTTTAGGGAAGTCAGTCATTTACAGGGTGTCTCAGCCATTCACGTAGACGCTTGCAGCTTCAATGGGACAGTTCACTCCTGTGCACTGCAGCCACACTTGTCCCCTACGGCTTCAGCGCCATGTCCTCTCCACTCCACTTTCTGTGACAGAAAGGGGTAGTTGGAGGGGTTAGCAAGAGCCCCAACTATCAGAACTGAAAAAAACCAAAGACTTGGGCAGCTAGACCTAGCCTCCAACCCCATCTCTGCTACTCCCAGGCTGTGTGCCTTTGGTGAGTGACTTCCCCTCTGTGTGCCTTGGTTTTCCCATCTGTAAAATGGGAGTGAGTAATAGGACTGACTTCACAGGTTATAGGTGACTTAAGGAAAACAATGCACGCAACGTGCTTAGCACAGCACCTGGTGACTGGCATTTATAACGACCCAGCGCCTTGCCTGGCAGTGACTCCACTCGCTTGGCTGAGCCCTGGAGCTGTCTTTCTCTGAGCTCCCTTGTCTGCAGCTCTGAGCTGGGGTGATCTCCCCCAAAAAAGTGCGGAGGTAGAGGCAGGAGTCCTATTCACCAGTCCATCAAGGGGAGAGATTGGGAGCTCCAGTTCCCCAGGTGGTGACAGTAATAAACAACCGTGAGAATGAATGAGTCTGAAATGCACACAGCCCACAAGCCACCACATGACTTCATGACAGAGCAACTCAGTCATCTCAGGACCGGCTCCTGAGAGACCCTGCAGTGAAGTCTCAAGCCGGCTCCCCCAGGGCAGCCGCAGCTGCCTCCTGTTTCTAAATTCTGTCCTGGTTCACAGCCGGTGGCCAGATCTTGACTTTAGAAAATACCAAGTTTAATAAAGTTAATGGTAATATTTCCCTCACTTGGCAATTAGGGTGAGGGGGAAAGCAGCATGATTCAGAATTGATGGCGAGAGTGTGTGTGGGGGGAGAGAGGGAAAGCACACCCACCCACCCACCACTTTGCTGTGTCTGTGAATCGTAGAATCACGGCCAACGCTGCGCTGGTGGCCCCAGGCCGTCAGTGGCGGAACCCCAGCTTTTGGCTCTTCCCCTCTCCAATGCAGGAACTGCTACCGGAACCCACCACGCCTCGACGACAGGCAGGGTGGCGTCCCGAGCTCCGGGGCACGCCGCCTGCGGCCTGCTTCCTGCTGTGATTGTACATCCGTTAGGCTTCTCCCCCGCACTCCACCGGACGCTGCCGCAACACTGGTTTGCAAGTGCTAGAGCAGCGGCCTGAGTGTTTCCGAGGCCGGTTGGGCGTTTTAAGGGAGCATGCGCCGACACGCGAGCACCGTCAGTCCTGCCGGGGGCGCGAACCCGTGTTTGCAGAGGCAGCCCCTGCGGCCGGGCTCGCACAGGGCAGAGCGCGTACAGCCTGCGTGGGAAAACACGTTCTGTGTGGGTGCTGACCCTGCATGTGTGTGCACACACGTGTTCTCACAGGTGCACGTGGGCGCGTGCCCTATGGGGGTGCCTGTGGGCTCATGCGTTCACATGTGGATACACGTGCCATCCGTGTGCATGTATTTAGAGACGGGCACGTGAGTCCTTCAAATTTCTCGTCACCACAGCCCCTTTAAAAAAGCTTTAGAAAGACAAATTTCATGGCCAGATTATAACAGCCTGGTTACATAGGAAAAACATGTGAGGACAGGGAGTTATAAAAGCCACAGATCTCCAGAAGAAATAATAAGCGGCAACCGTTACTCAGTAGTTACCGTGTTCCTGGCCCTTTATATTCTCGTTTGACCTTTGCAACAGGCCCAGGAGGTAAGGATTTGTTCCCCTTAATTTACGGGTGAAAGATGGAGGCTCAGGAAGGTGAAGTGGTAACTTTCTTGAGGTCACAGAGCTAGGAAGTGGCAAAGTTCAAATGCAGACCCAAGCAAACTCACTCCAGACCTGGCCCCCCAACACCTGCCTCCTTCTAAGTTCTGAAAGTAGGTGTGCGTGTGCGCACGTGCGTAGGGAGTCCGTACTTTCGTGGGGTTGAGCACCTGGAGGAGGTGATTGGAACCTTCCAGTGTCCAAACCCTGGCTTGTCTGACATTCACAGCCACGCAGGGAGGAATTACCCAAACCCTAATCCAGAGATGATGGCTGAAGCCTGATTCAGACCCGAATCAGGTGGAAATAGAACCTGGATGGTAGATGGGGCCAGTGTGGTTACCGAAGGCAGTATGCTAGGCTTCCTCAAAGGTGCCCACGCCCTAATCCCTGCACCACGTGACTGTGTGACCTTACATGATCCCAGGGACTCTGCAGATGTGATTAAGTTAAGAATCTTGAGATGGGGGAATTATCTTGGATGATCCAGTGGACCCAATATAATCACAGGCGTCCTCCTAAGAGAGCCAGGAGGGCCGTCACAATGAGACTGGGAAGCGTGACACGGCTGGCTCTGAAGATGGAGAACGGGGTCATGAGCTGAGGACTGTGGGCGGCTTCTAGAAACTGGAAAAGGCAAAGGCACGATTGTGCTCTAGAGCTTCCGGGAAGAATGCAGGTCTGCCCGTTGCCTTGACTACAGCCCGGAACTACTAAGGTAATACATATACTCGTATGCTATGTTAAGCCACTTAGTTGGGGTGACTTGTACAGCAGCCGTAGGAAATGAGTACACGGAGGGACTCCTGGAAGCCTGTGGGTGTGCCACGTGGACTCTTTCACCACTACGGAGTTAGACCCATTTGGGACCTGGTCCAGCCCCATGTGGAGACCAAGCCCGGGGACCTGCCCGCATGCCCCGTGGAAATTCTGCAGCATCTCAAACTCTTGCTACTCCAGCTCTTGTCCTGTGAACCTCCCAGAGGCCCCATTCATACGAGTATGGACAATGCCTTTGCCCGTGCTGTTCGCTCTTCTTCAAATGCTCTTCCTTGTCCTCTTTACTGGGTCAACTCCTCTTTATTCTCAGGCCCCCACTACTCAATGCTCTTGTCCCCTGAGGCCCCATCCTGACTCGTGTCCCTCTCTTAGGAGTTCTCACGGCTGCTCATGCTCGTCCTTCCGAGGACTCACTAAACGCAGGTGATTGTCTCAGTCACGCCTGAGTCCTCACTAGAATGCCATCTCCACGAGGACAGGAACCCCATCTGTCTTGCTCCCTTTGGGGTCCTCGCTGTCTACCTGGCACATGGGAGATGCTCCATGAATATTGGTCAAATGAACGAGGTGCTCCTCTGCACCCATTTCATCAGCAAGGTCAGACCAGCTTGGAAATCCATTTCCCACCCCCGCCAGAGGTCATCCGATGGTGCCCGGAGGGGGGCACTTAGCCTTTCTGGTGCCTCTGGGAGCATCCTGGGAAAGAGCGGGGAGTGCCCACCCGACTTTACTGAGTAAGCAACAGCTCCCCTTAAACGCCCAGCCTGGTGAAGGGTGTGAGGCACCAGAAGTAATCATAAAATTAATCGGGCATGTAAAGACATAACTGGAGAGTGACAGCCACTTAACAGTGTCCAGCTAATTGGGCACGTAATGTGGAGACATTAAACAGGCCACCAAAGCCAGCCTGCCATCGCAGATGGGTCTTCCCTGAGTCACCGAGGGTCCTTCCACTTCAGAGCACGAGGGGAAACCCTGACACGTCGGCCTCAGGATCTGAGGAACCCCGATGTTGCTCGGGGCAGGAGACGTGCAGAGCGTCTCCTCCAGCCTCTCACTGATACCCCGAGGGGAGGGGGCCCCGAGAACAAAGGCTTTCCAAGGCCACTGACTGGTTCAAAGGTAGGATTCAAACCTCGTCTGTTAACTCTTGGCTTACGTGTTCTCCGTCTTCAAAAGTGCATGTTCTCTTCTCACATAAAGGTGACATGGGGTCCTTGGAGAAAGTTCAGGAGGTACAGAGGAGTGCTGCGGGGGATAGTGGAGGCGTAAGGAGAGGAACTGGAAGTCACTCGTCCTCCCACCGTGCGGCGATGGTCTCCGCCTGTTGGGGCGTTTCCTAGTTCTGTTTTATTGTGTGTCCGTGCACACACAATACTCAGATACTCAGATAAGCAGCTTCCAAACCCAAACTCACACCCTGCTCACAACATTAAACCCCCACAACCATTTAATAGGACAAGGAGAGCGTTTTGCCGCATGATTTGCCCCACGACCTCCTGACTGCCACATTGAGAGTCACCAGCGTCAAGGGAGCCGCTTCAAATGCAGCTGCCCAGCGCCCGGCCCGCAGAGTCATCCTCTGAAAGCTGCCCACTCTCCCCAGGTGACCGAGAGGCCCCGCACACTCTGGGCCCTCTGCAGGGCTGCCTGCGGGATGCGGGTGCCCGGGCTTACCCCGGTCCATGGCTGAGCAGGGCCCCGGCGGGCCGGGCGCCAGCGCTCTCCGTCACCGCTCTCTGGCAGGTATGAGGGCTGTGAGCACCTCGCCCACGACGCACCTGTCCCACTCTCTCTCTGAGCTCTGTTGGCAAAGCTTGACGGGGGCTCCAGGGAAAGAGAGGTGATTTACTGACACGGAACTAGACGCTAGCCCGGGCTGAGTGACCCCCGGCGAGCCTCTCACCCTCTCTGTGCTTCGGGACTCGCATGGAGAAAGTGAGAAAATCCAAAGCTGACCGTTTTCTGGCCGAGGCCGTGGATAGGGGCTGGCTTCTGGTCACGGCCGCCTCCCACCAACCTGTGAAGGCAGGTTCTAAGGAAGGCCTGGGAGGGGGTGGTGCGGGGAGGGAGGGAAGAGGAAGCTGCCTTGGGCTTGCACATCCTCTCCCCGAGCCGCCCCAGCCGATCTGGGTCACAGCGGAGGCTCCGGAGCCTGCAGGCCGCCCTTGGCTCTGCCTTGGGCACGGCGGCGCCCTGTTGAATGGAGCACAGAGGGAAAGCTGCTATTTATAACATTGCAAGTCAGAGGACTTTGAGGGGATGGCAGGAGCCAGGAGAGCCTATGGGGACGGTCCGCAGCAGGTGGCAGCCAGGGACCTTCTGTGCTGCCCAACTCCCACCCCAGAGGTTCTCACACCCATGGCGTCCACAGGGGGGACCCAGCCCGTGGAGGAGTGGGCATGGTCCGGCTGTGTCTGGTCCTCTGGTTGTGCCTGGAAGTGAGGGATGAGCAAGGACATGCCTACAAGCTGATGGGAAGGGTCCCAAACCCCCGCCTGCGATGGAGACAGGTGGCCCCACGCCTGTCCACTCAGTACGTGCCAGGGACCAGCAGGATCATGTGGGATCACTTGGGAGCTTTCTGGAAATGCAGCGCCTCGGGCCCCACCCAGAGATGGCATTTCGGAGTCTGCATTTGAACAAGAACGTCCATGCAATTTGTGTGCACATTGAGCTTGAGACATGCTAATGCAATGCACATGGAACTTGGGTTCTAGTTTTGGCTCTGCCATGTCCTAGCTGTGTGACCTTGGGTAAGTCATGTAACTGCCCCATGCCTTCCTTTCCTCCTCATCTATAAAAGGGCACAATACTGGCCTACCCGCTAGGGTTGCGTGGCAAAGCACTTCATACCATGTCAGGCGTATAAGAAGCACTATGGAAGTATAAGCTGTTATACTGTGTGTCACTTGATACTCAATTCAGCTTGCTTTCGCTGGATACAGATTTGGGCAGTGGGCTGCCTCATTCATTTAGTGATTCAGCCGTCATATATGGATATTCCCTACGGACCTGGCACTGTTCTGGCCCTGAGGACGTAGCACGGAACAGGATAGACAAGGTCTCTGGCCCAGGGGAGGTCACAGTTTGGAGGGGCAGCCAGAAGTGAACTCACAATAACTAATGCAGACAATCCCGTAATTACTCATCAATGAAGTACAAATGTACTTTGAAGAAGTACAAGGTTGCTGTGAATAGAGTGAATAGAGTGGGTGGTCAGAGAAGGCTCCTAAGAGGAAGTGATATTTCAACTGGAATCTGAAGGATAAGGAGAATCTGGGTAAGAAAGTGTGTGTGTGTGTGAGATGAGAGCGAGAGCATAAATGTGTGTTGCGGGGAGCTATATTCCAGGCATGAGGAACAGAATGTGCAAAAGTACTGAGGCAGATAGGAGAACTGGAACTCAAAGACCAGGGTAACCAGAGCAGCAGTTCTCAAACTTGAGCGTGCGTCAGAATCCTCTGGAGAGCTTGTTAACACATCGCTGGGCCCTCCCCTCCGAGTCTCTGATCCATTTGGTCTCGGTAGGGCCCAAGAATTTGCATTTCTAACAAGTTCCTGGGTGACACTGGTGCTGAGGGTCTGGTAATCACCTTTGGAGAACCACTGAACTAGAGCACTGAAAGCCAGGCCAAGAGGAAGAAGAGGTTTAAGGTTTCATCTGGGGCCAGACTACGTTGGGTCATGGAAACCTCATGGAGTGGGAATGACATGATGAGACTTTTGTTTGAGGAATATCACCAAGCCGTGATGGGAAGAACAGATTGTACAAGGCCATGCATGAAAGTTGGCAGACTATTGAGAGCTTACTGCAGCCATCCAGGTGAGATGGAAGTGGCTCAGTTACAGCAAAGACGGAGAGAAATGGGTGGATCCAGAAATGCTAGGGAGATAGACACGATAGGACTTGTTTGGGTCATTGAATATCAAAGGAAAAGGGAGTCAAGGAAGACTCCCCCCACCTCCAGGATTCTGGTTTGAGCAAGCTAGTGCATGGTGGTGCCATTTCCTTAGAATGAAGAAATGTATGCTGGGATGGGGGTGGAGAGCAGTCTAGATGATGAGTTCAATTGAAAGCACAAGTTTGAGATGCCTGTGAGGACATCCAAGTGAAGATGTCATGCAGACAATTAGATAAACAGGTCTGGAGCTCAGAAGGCAATTTCCTAGAATAAGTGACACAAGGTAGAAAGGACTGGATGAGATGATTAACCTGAAGTCAATAGAACAGATGTGCTTTGGGGATATGGGAAGGGTTCTGTGATGTTCTGAAAATGCAGCAAATTTTATGTGCATGTCCCTGTTTCTTGGTGGTGGTGGTGGGGTATCCAACAGCTACCATTAGATACCTGAGTCCATGACTGAAAGAAGGTTAAGGCCACCAGCCTGATACTGTGGGTGATGCAGGTGGCCCCTGGTCCTATAAGATCCTCAGTCCCCTGTCTTTGCTTCCAGGCGCCTGGTGGACCGTCTGGAGAACATGAGGAAGAACGTGGCTGGTGATGGGGTGAATTGCTGCATACTATGTGGAGAGCAGCTGGGGATGCTGGGCTCTGCCTGCGTAGTGTGTGAGGACTGTAAGAAGGTACGCTCTCCTCTTCCCTGCATCTCTCTGTCCCTGCTCATCACATGCAGGGGGGCTAGGCCTGGGCTCAAGCATGGTGGGGTGGTGGGGAGGACGGGGCCTGGCTCATCATGCCCAGCTATCTTCTGAGCTAAACCTAATGCTGATTCCTCCCGTGGAACTTGCTGTGACCCTCCTGTCCCCTCAGAGCTCAGCTCCACCCAGGATGAACTTGGGAGCTTTAGGCGGGGCATGAGCTAGGGTTGAACCTATAAGTGTTGTAGTTTTGGCTTAGCAAGTTACATGTCAGGGCTGAAGAGCATGATGGGCACATGTCTACACATGCATGTACGTGGAATGCTGACCCAGCATTCTCTTACCCTGGATTATAATACAAGTGACCTGGAAACCCCCTCTGCAGCCATGTTAGGATTACTGTGCTTCGAGAGCCTTCATTCTTAAGGTGGAGTCTCCCTGGACCCTCCACCCTCCACCCTCCACCCTCTTCTGCACTCAACAATCCCAGGACAGAGAGAGAACTGACCTTGGGTCTGCCTGATTCCCAGGAAAGGAATTCAGGGGAACAACCCAGCGGGAGACATCCATAATGTCACTTGGCATCTCCTGCTTGGGGTCCCATTTAGCATGTAGATGGACTATTGAGGAAACTTGATCTATTCCTCAAAATTTGTCTGTGTCAATCAACCAGTAGTGAGAATTTGATGATTTATTAGGTTTTCCTATTTATCTTGATTGCCAAGAAACAGCTGAAAGTATAATGTCCCATCACACAGGCATGGCGTTGACTCAGATAACTTCCTTCTCCTTGAGGCATTGAACCTGTAGTCATAACCTAAGTTGTCTCAAATTCATTTGGGAAGAAATAAGAAATAAATCAATAAATGAAATGGATATATGGCCTTTTCTCTTACAAATTCATGTCAGTGATCTCCCCTGTGTGAATGTTGAGAACTGAGACCCCAGAGGAACTCTTGAAGAATTCCTTCCTCCAGAGCTTGGGAATGACTCCCGTTCTCATGATTGGAAATTAAGACTCTCATTGGAACTTTATTCTAACTGGCCTTGGTCATGGAAAGGAGATAAGAAAAGGAGAGTTCTAGCTTTTTACAATCACCAAGAGAGAGTGGGCCTCCATCGCCCCCCTCCCCCAGCCACTGCCTCCGCTCAGCGGCAGCTTCCAGCCTGGCATATCTGAGTATGCACTGAACTCTGTTCTGTCCCCAGAATGTCTGCACCAAGTGCGGGGTGGAGACCTCCAACAACCGCCCACATCCCATGTGGCTTTGCAAAATCTGCATCGAGCAGAGGGAGGTGAGTGGCCTGGGCCCACCTGGCTTCTGCGGCATACACCCTCTTTATCCAATTTTCCCTTCCTGCCTGGAATCCGGGATATGGGGTGGCAATTGGGAGCTGGAAAACCTGATCAGGTATGTGACTGAAGGGATTGGTATACAAGGAACCAGCTCACCTATGAACACGAGTGGAGCAGCCCCTGACTGAATGAATTTCTTTCCTCCTTGCCTAGTTCTGTGGCTTTTCCTGGCAGTGGGGAGCACAGCACACTTAAGAGGTGGAAGACTTGGTGTCCAGTCTTTGGCCTCACACTCTCTGGCTATGTAACCTTATACCAGTTTGTAACTTTTCTGATGTCCAACTTTTTCCATCAAGAAAATGGGTCTATTCGGACCCTCTCTGTTGAGTCTTCAGAGATATTGTGTGAATCAAATAGAAATTGTGGAAGGCTGTGTACTGGTAACAAAAGTGTGCTGGTTTCTGTGTCATAGTGCTGAGGGAAGGGAGCAGAGTTAAAAACTGGTACTTGTGAAGGTGGGAGCCGTGTCATCACTTGACTGCCATGTCATCATCTTCTACCTGACCTCCCCCAGGTGTGGAAGCGTTCTGGAGCATGGTTCTTCAAGGGCTTCCCCAAACAGGTCCTCCCACAGCCTATGCCCATCAGGAAGACCAAGCCCCAGCAGCCTGTCAGTGAGACCACTACCCCAGAGCAGCCCACAGCTGAGCCCAAGCACATTGCCCGGGCTCCACCTCGAGGTAGGACAAAATGATTTTCCCTTTCAGAACCAAGGACAGATCTTGGCTAACTGGTCTACCTGGAGAATGTCTAGACATCAGGTCCATATTTTCTACCCAGTTAGTGGGCAGCCAGCTTCTGGGCTTGGGTCTAGGACTCCTATGTCCCCTTCACAGCTCACCATGAGCCCTTATTAAGAAGGTAGTGTAGACAACTCTTTGACAATGCGGGGCTTCCAGCAGGCTTTGTTGTCATCTTGATGGGGTACTGAGAGGCACAACAGAGGTGAAAATTAACATTAGGAACTGAGAGAGACTTCTATAACTGAAATAGACACTAGAGTCTGGGCAGGGGTTGGGGATGGGTGGGGGCCTTGCTGAGAAGGCCTTCCTGACCCCTGATATTTCTCCTATCAACCATTAGCAAATCTGAAATTTGACTAATTAAAAATGAAAGATGAGTGGAAAGGAAATGAGCAAAAGAGAATTACCACTACTATGGACATTATCATTATTATCCAAGTAGTATTATTAATTATTAAAATGATGATTAAAAAGGAGAGGCAAAACAGTAAAAGGGGGAAAAAGCAACCATAATAAATACACATTTTAATTGAATGAGGCCACTAGGACTAACTAGATGAAGCCCTTGCAGTAATTTCAATTTCACACTCAGTGATAAAATCTGGTCCGAGTGACACTTCTGGAGTTGAGGGCAGGCTTTGCTTCTGGAAGGAAGGTTATAGTTGAAGGTCTCAAAAACTGAAGTGCCCAACAATTGTCTCCTATACACATAACTTCTCAAGATACCCAGGGCAGTGCCTAGTACTCTCAAGGCATCACCAAATACTTTCTTCCTGACAAGGCACGAGCAATTTCTACTCCCCAGAGAGCTGCGACATTGTCAGTACGCACTGCATCCCTGAGGAGCCCCCAGTTTCTACCAGAAGAGCTCCCTTCTTCCTGCATAAGCATTACTCTGTCTCTGCTGAGGAGACTTGTAGCATAGCTGTCAAGATCTTGGACCCCTGATGCCAGAAGGACATACTTTGGAATTCCAGCTCTGCCATTTACTGGCCATGTGAGCTTGAGCAAGTGGCCCAACCTCTCTGAGACTTTCCTCGTCTGTAACATGGGGCTAACCATTCATTGGGTTAGTTTGAGGATTAAATGAGATACTCAATGGTAAGTGCTCTCCAGAGCACCGTACTTAGTAAATGTTGGCTAATCCTCCTAACCACCTATGCACAGACACATCCACGTGTAAGTGATAGGGATTAGCTCATCAGATACATTCTGGACAAAACCGATTCCTCTGAAAATATGGTGGATGTCACACCCATTCACCTCAACAAAAAGAAGTAATGTCACTAGCATTGCACAGTGAAACCTAAAAAAAAAAAATCACTGGTGATAACATCCAGTGCTGGGGAACTGTGGGGAAACAGGTACCCCATAAACTGTTGGTAGGACCAGAAGTCACCTCCAGCCTTTTGGAAAGTCATATGACAGAATTAATTAAAATTTGAAGTCGACATACCATTTGACCCAGCAATCCCTCCCTGGGAATATATCTAACAGCAATAAAAGTACCATGTAAAAAGAGACACCGTATTTTGCCGTGTATAATGCACACTTCTCTGCCCAAATTTGTGAGGGAAAAATAAGGATGTGCATTATACATGGGTAGTACCAATTCCGTATCTATAAAAATGTTTTTAATTCTTTTCTTTATTCTTGTGAGTTAAAAGTGTAACTCTAGAAGTCAATAACAATATCTGTATGCAAAATAATACCCTGGAATATGATCATCATTGTTTCTATATTAAAAGAATTTTATGCATAAAATTTCTTGTACCTTGTATCTGTTCTTGTGTTTTGTAGTTATTTGTTACATGAAATTTCTTGTGCTATACATGTTAAAAAATAAATGTTAAAATTCCTTTATAATACAAAAAACAAGTACCTAAATATAAACAAATAAAAGTTTAAATTAAAAAATTAAAACAAAAAAATATTTTCCCTCAAAGTTTGGGCCAAAAGTGTTGGTGTGCATTGTACACAGGAGTGTGTTACACACGGTCAAGTACAGTAGGTGTGAATGTATTTGTTGCATCACTATTTACGGTAGCAAACAGACTGGAAACACCTAAATGTTCATTAATAGGGCAATCATTGAATGGATTATATGTCCACACCACGCTGTATTAAATACCTTTTAAAATGGAATAATGCCCACGTCCACTATTTTCGATTATGTCCATGACAAGCACTTTCGGCATTCTTTTAAACATTTGCTGACCCCTGAAGGAGTCCCGGGTCCTGTCCTGTCTCCTAGGTGTAGAGTGATGGGTGGAACAGACCCAAACCCCTGCCTTCGTGTAACTACAATTCTAGTGGGAGAAGCATGCTCCACAAGCTGCCAACACAAAAGCATTGACTATCAGGGAGTGACAAATAAAGGCCAGAAAGAAAAGCAGAACAGGTACAGGGGATTAATGGTGACAAGGGGCTCTACTTTGGGTAGAATGACCAAAGAAGGGCTGTCTGGATGATCACCTGACTGAAGTGATAGAGAGGGCCCATAGAATCTTCAGGAATATTGTGTGCAAAGAGCTTGAGGTTGGCACATGCTGGTTGAGTCCTGGGGATAATGAAATTAAGTGAGCAAAGCACATCTAGAAGAGTACGCCGCCAATCACCCACTCGGTCTCTTTTAAGCCTGTGTATGCTCAGATGTGTTTGTGCTTACAGAGGAAATCACGTAAAATTGTAGACAGCGGGTGGGGGCGGGTGCATCGAAGGGGAGGCTGGGAGGGGAGACTTTCAATTCAACAGAAGTTGGGAGTGCTGGACCGGCTCCTTTGTGAGCTCCGTAAGTCATGGCTCTCCAGACACCGTAAAACATTTCTCTCTCCAGGTGACACTGAAGACAGGAGGGGCCCAGGTCAGAAGCCAGGTGGGTTCTGCCGACTCTGTCTCCCACTTCACCCCGTTCCTCCATCGCCCTTTCTCCATTCAATTCATGCTTTCCCTCCAGGCCCTGACGTGGCCTCCGCTCCGGGACGAGGAAGCCACGGCCCCCCTGTGCGCCGGGCCTCCGAGGCACGGATGAGCTCATCCAGCCGGGACTCGGAGAGCTGGGAGCACGGCCAGGGCGCGGCTGCCGGCGACTCCAGCCGGAGCCCAGCAGGTGAGAGCGATGGGCAGGTGCAGACTGGCTTCCTGGCGGAGGAGCATCGGAAGGAACGGGGAGGACACTGCTCTTATTCGTTTTGTCATCAGTATTTATGGAGGGAGCACCTACTGCGTGCCGTGTCAGGTTCCAGAAGCTGATTCTGGTCTATGGTAGAAACAATTCTGACTTCGGACATCCAAGTTTTGGTCATATCCTTTTTTATTCTTCTGCTATCTATGCGAAGAATGTGGGATTTTTTTCCTCCTCTCCCAAAAAGCTCTGAGGGGAAGTGCCCCGTGGCGTCTTCCCTCTCACAGACCTAAGTTCTTTCTTCCGTTGACAAGTGGCCTGTGCTGGAGGTGACAGCAGGCTGGGTTAGCATGGCCAGGATGCCACTCACAGGTGCTGTCCTTTCACTGGGGGCCCAGCACCTCTGGCCTCACTGGCGGTGGATTTGTTCAGCAAGAATGCCCACTGGTGGGAGCCCCGGGCCCTGCCGGGCTGGGCAGAGCTGTGCTTCCTGCCCTTGAGTGCGAAACCGGGACTGCCTCCTTCCCTTCGTAGCGAGGTCATGAGTGGGTCCGAGTTAGAGGGGCTGAGCACCCGGGCCCATGCAGACCTCCGGCCTTCTTTTCCTGGGCCAGCAGGTTTGTGGCTTAGCTCCTAATGGTCTCACGCAGACTCGAAGACCCAATACCTGAATCAAACCCTGGCTCTGCCACACGCCAGCCAACAGACATCAGATGAGCTCCTTTACTCCTCTGTGCCTCAGTTTCCCCATTTATACAATGCAGATAACAAAGCATCCACTGCATGGTGCGTAGAAATTAAATAAGTTCTTATATGTAAAGTCCCTGGCACACAGTAAGCATTAAATAAACACTAACTCATTGTTATCAGGTTGGTAGCACTGGTGCCTCCTTGGGGCATCGGAGGTTCAGAGAGGGTGTGTGAGCACCCCAGGGTCACACAGCTTATAGAAGAGAACACTTGAATGCAAAACTAGGTCCATGGGAAGCTAGAGACCAGATTCTTTCAATAATAATAATAATAATCTGGCAGATGTTGAGCGTTTCCTGCATGCCAGGCACTGTTCTGAGCCCTTTGCCTGTATTGTATCATTGCATCTCCACCATGTGCGATGTAGATATTGTTACCCCCATTGAACAGATGAGGTGGAAGCAGCATCACAGGACCTGTGCTTTGCAGCCCTCATGCTGCTGCTGCGACTTGCCCGGGGGGAGGGGGCAGGGAGGGGCTGAGAACTGCGAGGAGAGAACGCGCCGAGGGAGGAGAAAGGGGGTCTGACAGAGCTGAGAGTGTGGGGGGCAGTGGGGCCTCGTGCAGGCTGACTGGTCCCAGCTGCATGTGTGTGTGCGTGCGGGCGGGGAGCGGGACACGATGGCTGTTTCCTTTCCTTTCTCCTGCAGGTTTGAGACGGGCCAACTCAGTCCAGGCCTCCAGACCTGCCCCCAGCTCAGTGCAGAGCCCGGCGCCTCCTCAGCCTGGGCAGCCAGGTAGCAGCCCCCATTCTCCCGCTCAGGCAGTTGCTCGGGGGGGACCCCAATCCCTCCCATTTTTGTGGACCGAGTCCTCAGCTCTCTGCAAAGCCGCAGTCACCACCAAATCCTCGGCTCTTGGAAGACCCTTAGAGTGAGGAATCCTCAGGGCTGGGGAGCTGGGCGGGGCAGGAGGGAGCATCCTACCCACCCGAATGGGAGAAGCGACAGTCCCAACTTTTGCCACACGGACCTTCCGACGACCCTCTTATTTTCTTGGTATCTGTCTTTAGACTGACTCATTTTGCAAGCATAACCAAGAGAACTTGCTATCCCAGATTCTCTCAAGGGAAATGTAAGGACATTGGACTTGAATCAAACGACAGGTGTTCCCAGAACGGGAAGAAATGGTGAGCAAAGGGGTGGAGGACATGTGAAAGCCTAGACAAATACAGCCTGTGGGAGACAGAAGAAATAATGCCCGATTGCTACAGTTCCGAGTTCGTTCTTTTAAAAGAAATTGGTAACAATGGGAATAAGTGAGAACCCAGTATTCCATGCTCTAGGGCAGGGGTTCTCCGCCTCCCTAAGGCCGCGGCCCTCTAACACAGCTCCTCATGCCATGGGGACCCCCAGAACATTATTGTCGTTGCTACTTCGTAACTGTCATGTTGCTGCTGCTATGCATCGTCATGTAAATACCTGATATGTGTTTTCTGATGGTCTTAGGCGACCCCTGGGAAAGGGTCATTCCACCCCCAAAGGGGTCACGACCCACAGGTTGAGAACCTCTGCTCTAAAGAGAATGTCAAAGAACCACAAAGTGGGTGGCGTGAAATACCAGAAACGCGTTGTCTCTCAGTTCTGGAGGCCAAAGGGCTGCCGTCAAGGTGTCAGCAGCATCGCCTCCTTCTGAGGGAGAATCTTCCATCCCTCTCCCGTAGCTTCTGGGGGCCTCAGGCATTCCTGGTCCTGTAGGTGGCTTTCTCCATGTGCCTTCACATTGTCTTCCTCCTGTGCATGCCTCTTTCTGCCTCCAAATTTCGCCTTTTTATGAGGACACGGTCCTATTGGATGAGGGCCCACCCTAAGGCCC
This sequence comes from Lyroderma lyra, assembly GCA_004026885.1. Classification (NCBI taxonomy): domain Eukaryota; kingdom Metazoa; phylum Chordata; class Mammalia; order Chiroptera; family Megadermatidae; genus Lyroderma; species Lyroderma lyra. The sequence goes on along the minus strand of PVJL010006832.1, from coordinate 18,758 downwards.
TCATTTCAGTTTGATCACCTGCAAAGACCCTCTCTTCACAGGTATGAGGGGGTCAGGGCTTGACCCTCTTTTGAGGAACACAGTTCCACCCACGTGCACAATGAAAATAAGACAGCGCAGTGAAGTTCTCAGTACTCTGGCCTGCCCAAGGTCCCGAGCCTGAGGCCTGTTCTCTTTTGTTCAAAAGGGAAACTCACCAAGGCTAGAGAGACCTTCTCCTTGATGGAATCGGTATTGACAGGCAGTGGAAACCGGACTGACTTTCTCGCTGTGCTGCTGAGCATTATTTCAGGCCCCACCCCTGTGGATCTCCCCTGCACCCCACGCTTTGGGAAAGAATCTTCGTAATGACCCCGTAGCAGTGGTGGACCCCGAGCATGAACTTGCCCATCACCTTGCAAGCAATTCTGGCTCGATTTGCAGCAGCCAGTCATATAGTGATGTACACGTGGAGAGCAGGTGTCACCCTCCCGTTTCACAGGAAGGAAGCCCTGGGGCTTGCACCTCGGCCTCGCTGACCCGGGAAGCCCCCTGGGAAACTGTTCCTGCTGCTCAGACACCTCTGCATGTCACCAGCTGTCCCCGGGCCTGTGTCCATGCCTGGGAAATGATGAGAGTGAGGGGCAGACAGCCAGCTGACGCCACCTTCTCCCTTTTCCCCACGCAGGGCCCCCGGGAGGCAGCAGACCCAGTCCTGGGCCAGCAGGACGCTTTCCAGACCAGAGACCAGGCAAGTGCTCGCCGCTTCCGGTGCCTGCCCCTGTGGCCACCTCTCCCCCACCTCCCCGTGGGAGAGCAGGGGACAGCCAAGTCTGCATCCGCGGACCCACCTGATGAGCTCTGAGGGCCCCCCTAATTCCAGCACTCTGGATAGTGTGTAAAAGCACACTCGACTTGGGGTCAAATTCTGACTCCTTCACTTCCCTGAGCCTCCCAGTGCTATTGGGAGAGTTAACCAAATTAATATGCATAAAACTTTAATCTGTGGCCTGGAATATATGAAGTGACAGTGATTATTGCAGATGCTATACATGCGTCACCATCAGTCACCATAGCTACAACTTACTCATTATTTTCTAATGCACCAGGCACGGTTTTAAGTGCTATGCATATATTATGTAATTTTTAAAATAATAGCTACGACTATTGGAGTGCCTTGTGACATGATCATTCTGACTTTACTGATGAGGAGTCCGAGGCTTGGAGACATTCAGTAACTCGCCTAGGTCACACAGCAGAGACTCCAACCCGGGCCGTCTGGCTCCAGAGCCCACACTGCAGATCAGTGCCCCCGTGACATCTGTTTCGCCTGCATCTGGACCAGCTCATGGGACTTGTTATAAATCATAGATCCCAGGGTCCCCCTGCATGGCCTCCTGATTCTGGGTGGGGCCCGGGAACTGGCATTTTTGCAGGTTTCCCTTGGTGGCTTTGACAAAGGCAACATTCTGAGAACCAGTGAATGGCATGATACCGCCCCCTTGCCCCCTGGAGGTGATAATTCTATGTGGCAGGGCTGTGGGGGAGTCGGTGCAAGGCTCGCTGAGCGCCTGGTCCCCAGTAGGTGCCCGTCACTCGTGGTAATGAGTTGTTGCTGACGTGGTTATGACAGAGGGACTCAGCTGCCTCCTTCCCACCCTCTCCCCTTCTCCCCTGCAGAGGTGGCTCCCAGTGATCCCGGCTACACAGGGGCCTCTGCCCCAGCCCGGGAGGAGAGAACAGGGGCAGTCGGGACCAGGGAGGACCGAGCGGGCCACGCCCCGGGACCCTATTCCCAGGTGCCTGCTGCGGCCCCCCAGCCTGTCACGGCCCCTGCCCGCCAGCCCCCACCTCCAGAGGAGGAAGAAGAAGAAGCCAACAGCTACGATTCTGATGAAGCAAGTAGGTGGCACTTAACAGAGGGGTGTCTAGGAAATGTCCCTGCAGGGTTGTGCCCAGGGAAACAGGAATGGCTTCAGGGACAGCCCTGCACACACACACACAACCCCTCAACCCCTCCATATCCCAAACATAATAAATGCATTGACCAAGTTATAAAAATACAAATTTGTGTCACTAAATTCACAAAACAACATCAGCTTGCTAAAGAATAGATGCTGCATACTTTTTATTGTGCACTTTAATAGTTTCCCAAACCCTTTAATGCGTGTCTTCTAAAAGTAATTTTTTTAACTGTGATGCTAAAATTTCTGGATGGTTCCTCTTGCATCCATCCATTCAGTGATTTATGAAGTGCTTGCTCTGTGCTCCGCCACGCACACTCACATGCACACGCACACGCATGAACACACGCACACGCATGCACACACACAAACACGCGCACACGCGCACGTGCACACGCATGCATGAACACGTGCACACGCACACACTTCCATGGCACTTCTCCTGAGTGTGCTGGGGCAGCGGGGGAGCGAGAGCTGTGGTCGCCTTTGTGAGCCGGAGGGAGGCGCGGATGGACAGTGTCTGGACTTGACACATGTTGCAGGACTGGGGGGATGTTCCAAGAGTTCCTAGTCAGGTGGAGAGACTGGACCCACTCAGATGAACTGGACCAAGGGCTGTCATCGGTGGGATGGCTCTGGCCCATCGTGTCACCTCATTGTAAAATGGGAAGCAAATACTGCCTCCCACACAGGGCTGGAGGGAGGGGAAACTGAGGCGCCTCCCAGGAAAGTGCTTCATAAAACTGGAAATCATTACTGTTAGATAGTGTGCTAAAGTGACCCGAGGAATCACTGTGGCGTGATCCGCACATCGTCTGCTGAGCCCTTCTTTTGCCCTGGGAGCTTTTCTAAGTCTGTCACGTGCATGTGCTCATGTACTCTTCCCATGGAGCCTGGGGCTAGCTGCTTTTACTGCTCCTATTTCCCAGATAGGGAGACGGGGGCCCCGAGAGCCTAAAAGACTTGTCCAAGCTCACACAACCAGTGGGTGGAGGGGCTCACAGTCAGACTTGGTGGCAGATCAGAGGCCAGACCTGGGTGAAATACCAGCTGTGCCCTCTGTCCCCGTGCTCTCCCAGGGGTCATGGGCCATGGGTCTGCAGTTTCAGAGGAAAGGAGTTGGGAGTCCCCATCACCACCCTGCTCTGGAAATAGGCCGTGTCTGTTCCCCACTCTTGGCTTTCCACATCCTGGTCCTTATGCCTAGAATGGTGGCCACTGCTTTTCCAACCTGTCCTAGGTGTCCCTTTGCTGAACTGCCAAGCATAGACGACCCCTCCCAGCTGCATCTACCTGTTATGAGCAGTCCCCAGCAGTTTATACAAGCCTGTCCCTGTATTCGACTCCACGCTCCTCCCTCATGCCTCTCTATATTTGACAAATATTAATTGAGCACCTACTAGGTGGCGCAAACTGTTCTAGGTGTTAAGGATACCATGACCCACACACACACAAACAGACAAGATGACTGACCTGATGGAACTAATGTTCTGGTGGAGAGAAACATATCAATGAGTTCACTTCAAATCGAAAGAGAGCGCCGTAGAGGAAATAAAATTGGGGAAATGACCGTGAGGGCGGCCACTTTCGATGGAGTGATCGGGGAAGGCTTCTTGGAGGTGGTGACATTGAAGCTGAGACATGGATCATGGGAAGACACCAGCCATGTGAGGTCTTGGAGGGAGAGCATTCCAGGCAGAGACAACAGCCAATGTTAGGGTTCATTTACTTCTTCAGCAACAAAGTTGGCACTGACAGTACTCCCTGTTCTGTGCCCTTTGGGGACATGGCCGTGAGCAACACAGGCACGGCCCTTGCCTGCTGGGGTTCTCAGTCCAGCAGCACAGGAAATCACTAACTACACATTGCACAGATCATTAAGTGGCCACAGCTGTGCTGAGGGCTACCAGGACGGGGTGCCCAGAGCAGAGCCGGAGTCTTCCTTTCCCCTGTGGGCTCCATGCTGAGCCTAGATGGGGCACATTGTCAGTGCTCAGGAAATGTTTGTTGACTGACTGAATGAACGTTCTTTTGGTTGCTACCTCTTCGCCCTGCAGCTACCCTGGGTGCCCTGGAGTTCAGCCTCCTCTATGACCAGGACAACAGCTCCCTGCACTGCACCATCATAAAGGCCAAGGTGGGTGAGGGGGCCCACCTGGGGACCACTCAGGCTATGGGGACATTTCTAGGGTGGACAGGGAGGGCATGCATTTCCAGGCCTGTCTTCTGTCACTGCCTTGTCTATTTGTTACAGTGACAGGGGTGAGAAAAAGGCAGGAGTTAGCCACAGCCCATATCTTTTTTTGGGGGGGAACCTCCTCTGGGGATGGCCCCAGGGGCTTCAGGGGCACAGCTGAGGTCTACCAGGCCTGTTCACAGCGTCTCGGGAGGGGACTGCAGAGGTGCCACCCGGAAGGCAGTGACAGCCTGATTTGTCAGCAGATGCCGCCACCGAGCGGCTCCTTCGGCTGGCGTGGCTGGCGAGCTGGGGCAGTGGCCCGTGGCAGCCGTTGTTGCAGAAACAAGGACACCGAGGCGGCTTCGGCGGGGGCGGGGAGGGCAAGGCAGGACGGCCGAGCGCCCTCAGGCTCTGGGGGAGTGAGCCGGCGGTGTTCCAGACCCCGAGGAAAGCTGGGTCATGTCCGTGCGAATCCCAGAAAGTGACTGACTGGGGTTTCCTGCCTCCCCAAGCGAGGCTTAGGAACAGAGTTCCTGAGTTCAAATACCAGCTCCACGACGTCCCAGCTGTGTGATTTGGGGGGAGTGACTTAACCCCTCTGTGCCTCAGTGTAAATTGGGGATCATCTCCCATAGGGATGACTCTGATTATTAAATGTAAGCTGGCCACATGTCTGGCTTGCCCAGGAGAGTCCCCGTCTCTACCTGTTGCCTTGCTATAATCATTAAGAACGTCCCTCCTCACTCATGAAATGTCCTGGTTTGGATGACAAATGAGGTAGGAAGTGCCTAACGTAATTCTTACTCAGCACAGCCAGACCACTGCTTCAGCAAGCACTTGCTGAGCACTGTTCTTAGCAGTCAGCCCCCTCCTGCGAAGAAGGTGGGTGAGTTTCATCTTCCTCGGAATCTCCGAGGTGGGGATGCTACTAGCCCCATTGTGCAGATGGGAAAGCGTGAGGCCACGCAGCTGCTAAGGGATGGAGCGGGGTTTGAGCCCCGACTCCGGCGCTGGGTCCTAACCATTCATTCCCACAGTCCCCTCGGCAGCCGCAGGGTGGAGCAAAGACACACCAACCCTTACCGCCCCCTACAGACGGGGATGCAGAAAATGCGCGCAGGCTGGGCTGGTGATAGATGTGAGAAGTGACTGAGACGAGAGGGAGGGTGGTGACCTTGGCACACTGGCGTGAGCAGGCCCCACCCGGAGACATTCAAATTCAAACATCTCAGAACACGGTGTCTGCCAACGTGTAACCTCACAGCCCAGTCATTGCAGACTTGTCGAGTAACTACCTGCTCCGTACCAGGCCCTGCCCTAGACACTGGGCGTACCAGACCTTCCAGGGCCTCGGCCTCAGGGGCTCTCACTGGGAAACGGACAAGAAGCCGTCACTGTAGTACTTCTTGAGTATTATCCACCCTCTGGGGCTTCCTACAGATTATTTTGTCCCATTTAATCTTCACAAGAACCTATGAGGAAGGTTCTCTCATCATTCCCGTGTTACAGATGGGGAAACTGAGGCACAGAGCGATTAAGTGACTTGCCCAGGCCACACAGCCAGGAAGTGGTAGAGCTGGGATTTGAACCAACGTCGTCCAGCCTGGGATCGTACCCACCAGGGAACCCTGCCAGCTTTCTCCCTTGCACCCTACTTTGTAGCATCCTCTCCCCAGCTAGTCAAAATTGCTCACACGACCTGGGGCCAGGCCCAGAGCTCCACCTTCCCAGGTGCGATCGCATTTAATCCTCCAAGAACGCCAGGAAGCAGGGGCCACACTCAGCCAAGGAAGCTGAGGTCCAAGGGGACCACAAGACACACACAACACACGGGATTTGGGGTCAGTGCCGTGAGCAGGGACGGTAGGGCCCAGAGGCAGGACATGTGTCCCAGCCTGGGCTTGGAGGGAAGGACAGAGTGTGTCTGAGCCCCGGGAATTATGGAGTTGCTCAGATTAACAAGCCCAACTTAATTTCTACCCCAGACAAACTCCCTCCTCCTACTTAGTATCTCACTGGAGCCTCATCCCAACCCTGTGAGGGGGCCCAGGCAGAGACTGTGATCCCCTGAATATGGATGGAGAAACTGAGGTCTCACAAAGAAGTGCAGGTACTCTTCTCACCCCGTTTGATGGGCGAGGAAAATGAGGCTCCGAGAGGTTAAGAAATGTTCCTAAGGTCACACAGCCAGGCAGCGACATGACCAGGTTTTCAGCCCTGGCTGCCTGATTCCAGAGCTCTTTTCACCACACTGCATTTCCCTCTGCTCCCTTTGGAAGAGGAAGCATGCAGGGTGGACCGATGGTCAGGACAGATGCCAGGGGCTGTGCCCGATGCCTGTGGCAGCTGAGCACCTGGCCCTCCCAAGGCCCTCACACCGTTGCCTTTTGTCTTACAGGGACTGAAGCCCATGGACTCCAATGGTTTGGCCGATCCCTACGTTAAGCTGCACCTCTTGCCGGGAGCCAGCAAGGTACCATATGGCCTGGGCCTCTCGGCCAGCCAGGCACATAGGCTCTGGCGGGTGCCCAGCGTCCCCAGCTCAGAGCCTAAAATAGCCCTATCGGTCCCCAAGCCTCCTGCTTCCTCGGTCGCAAAGTCCTTGCAAAGGGTGAGGGGTGGCCGGCGGGCATGGTCCCTCACGGGACACAGGCTCTGTCCATTTCTCCAACCCAGAAACCTGGGCTTGGGGAGCTGCCAAAGGCCCAGAAAGAGTCAGATGCCCCGATTATGCCCATCACCCACTCAGATACCGTCAGTGGTTCCCTGGTGCCGACCACGGCCCCCCAGCCCCTCTTATCTGCCACAGCCAACTCGTTTCTCAGTAGAAATGAAGAAATCCCTCCAGATTTCAGGACTAAGCACAGGAGACAATGTTGTTGAGAGCAAAGGTACCCCGTCGCCCCCACTGTCCGCCCCTTCCAACGCACTTGCTGGTGGTCACTTGGCTCTGGGGCGGCGAGGTGGGCTTAGCTCTCCTCACCTGAGATTGACCCGCTCAGGGCACGCGGCTGCAGCGGGCCTTCCTGGGGTGCGTTTTGTGTGTGTTTTGTTAATGTGACGTGGATGTCCTAAATATCGAGGTGACTGTGCACTTGGTACCCTGATCTTGGGAAAATGCCTGTTAAAAACCTCTGCAAGCATTCAATGCCCCATAGGACAAAAGAGGACTCTCTCTATCTCTGTCTCTGTCTCTGTCTCACCCTTTGTTTGGATTAAGGAGAAACAGGCCCTCACCTGGCCATGGCCAAACTGAAAAGTGGGTGACCACTCCTAACTCCCCAGTGATGCCTTCTCCTTGAGACACTCTGTCTTGCTCACTCCTGAGTCTCAGCTTGCTTTGCCACAGAATCCAGTGAGTCATTACACGTTAGTGTGAGTTAGATTTGCCCCCAGACCACCCCTTCTGTGGTGAGCTCTTAGAGTAAGCGGGAAACTGCCCCTCCTGAGGAATTCAGACGTGGGGGATGCTACGCGTATTGGGGAACACCAACAGAGCCCTCCCAATATCCCTCCCAATGGATCCTACACCGCGAGGAATGGGTGACTCTCATTTCTGCTTCTTGGACCTAGAAGTGTTTTGTTTTATTTTTCTCAAAGAAAGATGTCTCTACTTTCTAATCGTGACGGAAAGTTCAAAGAGAGAGCCCAGTGCATGGAGGGACGGGGGGGCCGGCATCCGGCTTTGGTGATGGCTGTAGCCATCAGCCTAGAGGACAGACCCCCACCCACCCCCACTACCTGAGATGCATATTTGGGAGCAATTGAGCCCCTGGACACTATTGAGAGGAGCGCCTCCTAAGTCACCCACTGAGGCAGCTGTCTGTCTATCTCTCTGGGCTCTAGTCCAACAAGCTTCGGACCAAAACCCTCCGGAACACTCGGAACCCTGTCTGGAATGAGACTCTCGTCTATCACGGCATCACGGACGAGGACATGCAGAGAAAAACCCTCAGGTACCCGCTGGGCAGGTGGGCGGACGGGGCACACAGGCTGGGCGCCCTGAGACACCCTACAACATCTCTGCATGGCTTGTTCTTTCTTTTTTACTGCTACAAAAAAACAATATGTATTCCTGGTAGAAACTTCTGGAAGTACGGATAAGTGAAACTCTTAACATCTTAGTATCTGGACAACTGGGAGTGTGTGTGTGTGTGTGTGTGTGCGCGCGCATGCGTAAGTTTCTTATAAAATTGAGTGTTTATAAAAATGGACCATCCTATTAATCAATCAGCCTGTCTTACTTAATATGTTGATGACATTTTATATTCTTCGACAATCTTGTCTTAAACTGCATTTTTAGTTATGTAAGTGATACATGATTACATTCTTCTTGTAAAAACTTACAGAGAAGGCTAAGTGCCTTTTAACTGTTAGCCCCTCCGGGCCTGGGTCCCCTTCCTCCTTGCCCAGGTGTATGCACACTCAGACTATTGTTTGCAACAGGGAAGTATCACGCTGTATATACCTGGTCCTCGCCTTTTTTCTTAACAACGTATCTTGGAGTTATAGCCATGAGAAGACATGTAGATCTACCAGATTTTTAACTGCTTCAAAAGTGTTCCAGAGAATGTATTGATCACAGACTTTTAAAAAGGTTTCATTATTAAACATTGCAAATATACGGAAAAGTGTAGAATATAATGAAACAAACACCCATGGGCCCAGTACAGTGTTTTAAAAAATCTTAATACAGTAGACTCTCCATTAACTGGACCTCAAGCAACCAGCAAAACAAAACTGAAGAAATAATAATACATGCATCGGGGTGCGTGCCGGTTCACCGAGAGTCTCCTGCATTCAGCAATGTGTGCTTCAGCTCTTTCCTAAGAAGTGAAGCACTGAGATGCCAGTTGCAGTGAGCATCCTTCTTGCTTCCTATGAAGTGTCAGGAGACACTTGATACGAGTGTCTCCTGAGAATAGAAACAAAGGAGGAATCTTTGCTGGATCATAGGGCATGTGGGGGTTTTGGTTTTATTAATTGTTGTTACATTTATCTGGGTGACCTGGGTCAGCAAAAATCACTAGGTTCCAGGTGTGCAATTCTACTATCCATCGGCCATGCGTTGCGGCGTGTGCTCACCACCCAGAGTCGGCTCTTTCTATCACCACGTATTTGAGTCCCCGTCCCTCCATGCAAACTGCTTCCCACATTGGCTGCTCTGGCTGCATTCCCACCAGCTATGATACTATTTTAAGGAAACATTTTTATTGCAGTGTAGCATCCATTTAGCAAAGTGCACACATATAAAAGGGTTTCCGGTTGATGAATCTTCACAAAGTGGACGCACTGGGATCAGAGAACAGAACATTCCAGACCACAGAAGGCCCCTGGGGCCCTCCCTTCATGGAGGACCCTCCCTCCAAGGGATTCACTATCCTGCCTTCTCACAGGCACATTAGTTTAGTCTGTTTTGAATTTTATAGAAATGAAATCGTACAGCATGATTCTTTCGTGCCTGTCTTCTGTCAACAGTATGTTTGTGATACCCCACCTTGTCATGCGTAGTTACAGATCATTTTTATTGCTATTTAGTATTCCGTTGTGTGCCTATACCACAATTTTGTTTACCTGTTCTGTGTTACTGGGCATTTGGTTGGTTTTCACTTGGGGGCTATTACAATAGGCCTGCAAGGAACATTCTAGTAGCTGTTTCGTGGTACACAGGTGCACTCATTTCTGTTGCATGTAAACCTAGGAGTGTAGGGGCTGAGTCATCGTGGTCTGCATATTCAGCTTTCGTAGAAATGACCTGTTTTGCATAGAGATTGTACCAGCTTCCTCTCCTACCACTGCACTCGCTGCAACCTAAGAGAGTTCCAGTTCCTCCAGTCCTCGTTTTGGCCATTCTGGCGGGTATGCAGTGAGTGGTGTGGCACTGTGGTTTTGCATTTCCCTGGTGACTAATTCCAACATTATTTTCCACATATGCTTATACATTTCCATAGTTATTTCATGATTTTCTTAAGTAGTTTTCATTATAGAATGTTTACATTATTTCTGCTTTTCCACAATTATAAACAATACTATGATAGATGTCTTTGTAGTTAAATATTTTTTTGCACTTACCTTCTGAAGTCTGAGATAAATCCTAGAAGTGGCATCTCTGGGTCAAAAATGGTGATTTTCTTAAGTCTTGGAACACACATTGCCCTGCAGAAGGGTCGCATTGATGCCACCCCATTGGCTGAGGTTCAGGGTAGGGTCCAGCCATAAGGGTGTTCTGGCCCCCCAGAACTTTGAACATTGTACAGCAAATGCAGATGGCCAAGGAGTTAAGGGCCATTAGTCCCTGCCTGTCCCCTAGACTGCCTGGCATGCTTTGGGGGGACAAGTCCTTTCTCCACCTTCATTCACACCAGGATAAATGATCAGCCCTTAACTGTTTGTTCTGACCTCCTGAGGGGCCTGTCTCCCCACCTCCCTACCCTTTCTGTGCCTCTCAGGGCTGTGAGGAGTGGACCACAGAAGACCACGTAGACCCGGATTCAAATCCTCGTTCTGCCTTTTGTTAGGGAATAATAATTCAGCCTCTCTGGGCCCCCATCTCCTCTCTGAAGTGGGAAACTCAGAAGTTTAGGGGGAGGACAAATTAAATGAGGAGAGGTCAGCTAAGTTCCGAACCTCACTTTGCAAAAGATGGTCCTCAAGTGGCCATCGGGTGTATGAAAAGCCAGCTCAACCTCGTTAACGATCAGGGAAATGTCAATTAAAAGTACAGTGAGATGCTGTGGCCTGTTCAAAAAGGCTCAGGTAAAGATAGATGAAATGGAAATTGGTGACAATGTGGAACCCAAGCCTGTGTTACTGCTGGTGGGAGGATAATAGGTGGAAACTCTTTGTGTTTGGACATTTCTAGAAGCTAAACTTACCTGTAGTCCATGGCTCAGCAATTCCACTCCTACAAAAGGCACCCAATACAAATACAGTTGACCCTTCAGCTATCCAGGTTTGAACTCCACAGGTCCAGTTATGTGCAGGTTTTTTTCATATAATACTATAAATGTATTTTCTCTTCCTTATAATTCTCTTAAGAACATTTTCTTTTTCTCTAGCTTGTTTTATTGGAAGAACACACTATTAAAATACATATAGCATACAAAATATGTGTTAATTTACTGTTTATGTTATCGGTAAGGCTCCCTGTCAAAAGTAGGCCATTAGTGTTAAGTTTTTGGGGAGTCAAAAGTTATGCATGGATTTTTGACTGTGAGGTGGGTCAGCACCCCTAACCCCTGCATTGTCCAAGGGTACACATGCATACGAAAAGAAATGAACATGAATGTTCCATTGCAGCTGTATTCATAATAGCTCAAAACTAGAAATAACTCAAAACCAAATGCCCATCAGTAGCAGAATTGTCGTGGTAGGTTTACACAATCGAACACTACTCCTCAATAGAAGGGAGAAATTACTATATCTGGGAATGAATCTCACAGACATAATGTTGAGCGAAAGAAGCCATCTGATTCCATTTACATGAAGTTCAAAAACAGGACAACGAATCCATGGAACCAGAAGTCAGAGGTAGTGGTTATCTTTGAAGGAGGTAGTGACCAAGACAGATCACAAGGGTCTTCTGGGAGCTGAAAGGTTCTATATTTTGATCTGGGTGGTGGTTACATGGGTGTATGCCTATGTAAAAATTCAGCAAGCTATAAATTTAAGGTTTGCACACATACTACTTATAAAGTAGTTATACCTCAATAAAGGAGAAATCAAAAGTACCTGGCCCAGTGCCCAATCAAGAGGAGAGTGAAATCTTCCTGTGCACATAACACATTCCTGGCCAGCACCCATCACAGCTTTCGGGACCTAGTAGCAGCTCCATACGTGCTCTTTCTTCCCCTCCCCCCACCCCTTTTGTGGATCTCAGGATCTCTGTCTGTGATGAAGACAAATTTGGCCATAACGAGTTCATCGGTGAGACCAGATTCTCACTCAAGAAACTGAAGCCGAACCAGAGGAAGAACTTCAACATCTGTCTAGAGCGGGTGATCCCGGTGAGCGCCTTTCCCCGAGGGTACGATGCGGGGGCGGGGCATGCTGGGAGGGTGCCCCTTCCTCTGGGCCCGCAAAGGGGTAACGGGTCTGCAGGGTGCCAGACAGCAGAGGGGCAATGGCAGCTGCTGAGGGGAGGGTGGAGAGCTCCGGTCAGAACATCAGGTTGCATCCTGGCTGTGCCATTGACCGACCCTGAGTTCATGTCACTTCTCTGGGCAGCAGTCTTCTTTGGCAGAAGTGGGGAGGCCAGTGTGGCCTGCCTGGATTCAGAGCCCAGCTCAGCCGGTCCCCTGCTCCCTGGCCTTAGCCAAGGGTCTGCGCTATTTTGAGTCTCCATTTTTCTTGTCTGAGAATGGACATTATGATAGTGCCCGTCTCATAGGAGGGTTTGTGCAAGATATAATCGGAACAGAGCCTAGGACATAATAAGCACTCATAAATTCTTAACTGCTGTCATTATAGGAATAATACTGCCTCACCTACCTGTCAGTCATAAAGTCATTGAAGCACCATGCAGATGAGCAGGAGGCTGGATAGTACAGTGCTTAAGAGCACCAGCTCCGTAGCCAGACTCCCTGGGTTTGAATCCTGGCTCTGCCACTTGTCATATAACCTGGTGGTTATAAACTACCAAAGCTCTCTGGGCCTGTTATCCCATCTGTAAAGTGGGGTGGCAGGGTACCAATCTCGTAGGGGGTTATAAGGACTCAGGTGCGAGTGCTCACAAAGCGTTAGGTGTGATACTTACCTTTTCAGAAAGAACAGGAACCAAGTTGAGGTTCTCTGATTAGGCTGCACCTCAGACTCAACTGGAGATTTTAAAACCAGAGTTTTACAAATGAAGATCTGTGGGGCCCTCCCTGGAGATTCTGATGTCGTGAGATAGGGTGGGACCCAGCAATATGTAGTTTTTAGAGATAATCCAACCTGCCCCCCACTTTTTTAACACATGGGCCACCTGGGCCCAGATTGGGGGGCAAATTGCCCAGGTCACATCATGAGTGCACAGCTTTGCTCTCGGGCGCCAGCCAGAGCCCGGCTCTCCCGTCACCACCAGCACGCCTGCTCCCACTGTACAGTGGGCCAGCTCCCCACGGGGGAGCCATGGTGGGCAGGAGGGGGAGTCCTGCAGCATCCTCCCACCAGATGGCCGGCCCGAGGACGGAATATCCGCATCTGTATAGCACAGGCGAGGGCCTAAGACACAACAAGGGAAACTGCAAAGAACTGACACGCAATACCAGGCTTCCCATAAATCACGAAGGCGACCCTCGAGTGGAGCATGTCCTCCAGGACTTTTCCTGGTGACAGCTGGCTCTCCAGGCCTCCTCCTCCTTCTCTCTCTCTCTCGGTGAGTCCAGTTGGTCAGGACAGTGGCCAGGCCTCCGCCTGGGTCATCAGCTCCTGGGGCTGCCCATTGTGCTGAGATGGATGCACCCAGAGGTACTGAGAGGCAGGACAGTCAGAGGCCTGCAGGGACCACAGACCTCACTAATCGTCATTTTTTTGCTCTTTGCCTTTAGCCCTCCCACTACCAACTCCCCACATAGGCCCCACCTGGGACAGGGACCACATAAGCACTGTCACCTCCCCTCCTGACCTCAGTTTTCCTCATGTCTAAAGTGAGGAGGTTGTATTTAACCAGTGTTTTTACACTGTTACCCAGAGCCTCAGAATCCCGCAAAAGGACCTTAGGAGCCACTGAGGGCAGCAGTACCTGGTGGCCAGACCCAAGACCCCAGTGCCACTTCAACCAGAGAAAATCAAGTCCTATCTGTTTTACGTATGGGGTGCTCTGCCTCGTACTGGCTGTGTGACCCTCAGTGTCTTTATCTATAAAATGAGGGTAGTAATACAACCTACACGTGTATCGTAGGCTGTGTGCATTAGCATAGTCTGTCAAGTGGTTAGCACTATATAAATTTTAGCTGAAATGGGGAAAGCTGGAGGGCCACAGAAGTTTGGAGAACCTGCCCTGTGGCCCTGGATGCTGATGGAGGGAGGGGTGAGGGGCTTCTGGTCCTTCCTGTGTAGGGAGATGGGGCCCATAGACAATGCTCCCTTTCCTTTCTGTTTCCTTCTAAGATGAAGCGTGCCGGGACCACCGGGTCCGCCCGAGGCATGGCCCTCTACGAGGAGGAGGTGAGCGTTGAATCGGTATTGAAGCCACAACTGGGGCCTGGCATCTCCCTTTTCTGTCCCTCCCTGTCCCCATCCCGACTACTTCTCCCCATACCACCTGCCTGTTGGTTCACGTGAGAGCCACTCTTGCCCACGGCACTGGGACATGAGACGGGGTGGATGCTCCTCACACCTGGAACCCGAGGTGGGGGAAGCCCCATCCTCTCACACCCAGGAGACCCTTGAGTTCCTTGGCCTTGTTGGCAGAAGCTCTGCTGGAGATCCTGCAGGACTAGAGCAATGCCACCCTCCCTCCATGGGGACGTAAGGGAGGCTCTTTGAGCTGTGTGTCTAGCCAAGGCTGGGGTTGGGCTACATGTCCATGCCCTCGACCCAGATCCCTGTGTGACCCCAAGGACTACACTTGTGAGACCAGTCAGGCCAGGGAATGGAATGGGACCAGGGTCAAGGCTCAGTCCTGGGTCAGAGTCAGATCAGTCAGTGACCAGGGTCAAGCTCAACTTACGATCAGAGTCAGGGCTCAGTCCGTGTCTGAGTCAAAGTAAAACCACTGGCCCCAAGCAGTTAGGACTTGTCCCCTTGGCTAGTACCATGTGCCCCAGGGTGGGGTGTGGAGTGCTGTCCGTGGTCCTGATTGCACCCGTGCTGGTGGAGCTCCTTTTACTTTCCATAGACTCTTCCCTAATGAGCCCATCCATACTGCCCAGCTCCCTCCCCGTCCTAGGCCCACATGCCCTCTTCTCCTCCTGCAGCAGGTGGAACGTATTGGTGACATAGAGGAACGAGGCAAGATCTTGGTGTCCCTCATGTACAGTACACAGCAGGGCGGCCTCATCGTGGGCATCATACGTTGCGTGCACCTGGCTGCCATGGATGCCAATGGCTACTCAGATCCATTCGTCAAGCTGTGAGTCAATGCTTTGGGACCATGAATGGGCCCCAAGGATCCTAGATCTTTGCAAAGGGGAAACCAAAGAGCTTCCCCAAGATCATTATCCATTGAGGCCCAAAGAGGGAATTGAACCAGTCCGAGGTCACACGAGGAAACAGATGACCAGAAGTGGCTAGAGTGTGAGGCCACACAAGAACATAGTAGTGAATCACAGCCCAGCAGCTGGTCAGTCAATTTTGCCCCCTGCAGTTGGAGATCTGAGGGATGCATTTCTGTGGGGTCTGGGATATAGTTAAGTGCTCATTAAAATGATTAGAGATAACTACCATCACTATTCTTACCCTTGGCAAAGAGTATTTATTAATGTTTTCTCCAGCCTGGGAGATACTCCCCCTGGCCCCATTGCCTCTGGTGACTGTAAAGAACACTCCCCTTAAGCCCTTGGCTAAAAATCAGGCCAGTGTGGACTTAACTTCGATTTCCTTTGAGGATTTAGTTAACAAAAGAAGATATGTGTCAGGGACAAATTTGATTTCTAGGAGGAATTTGGTTTTATTTCCTCACACTGTCCAATAGAGAAAATGAGCTCATGGGCTGCTATCCTGCACACCATTAAATCTCAGCCACATGCAAATGTGCAAATTGGTTTCCTTACATAATTCTCCCCACCATCTCTTCTCCCATCCACTCCCTCCCTCCAAAAGAAGTAGAGCAGCTGTGGTCACCAGTGAAATGGCTGCCCTGGTGGCCATTGTACAAAAGGAAACAGGAGACTATGACTCAGTTTAAGATCAAATACAGATGTCTCTCTCTCTCTCTCTCTCTCTCTCTCTCTCTCTCTCTTTCTCTTTCTCCCCTTCCCTCCCTCCCTCCCTCCCTCCCTCAGCACTTGCTAACTTTCAATCCCTCCATTTGTGTCTCTTCTTGAAAATTATCCTCAAGAACAGTTTCGTAAGAAATCTTTGCCCTCTCTAATGGCTGGGAAACTCAGGCATGCTGACTGAAGTTCAAAGTTGCATAGCTAGTGACAGCTTGAATCAGAACCCACCTGCCAAAACTCCTAGGAGTTTTCAGCCCATTTTATTTATTCACCCAGAAAATAATTGGTTGAGCAGATACTGTGTGCCAGGCATTGTACCTACCCCAGTGAAGAGCCTTCTAGACAGAGGAAGCAGCATGTGCAAAGGCCCTGGGGTAGTGCAGGGACCGAACCCCTCAGGCTCTGAAGGCTACAGCAGAGATTCTGAACTTTGACCCTAGGACAAAAGGAGGCCACTACATAGTTTTGAGCAGAGGCCTGGCTGTTATTGGATTTGCAGCTTACCTCTTTTGTCTACATACATGGCATCTCCTTAGGAGTTGGCAACCTAGGGGCGATAGATGGTAAAAGGCCAGGCACCGCCATCCAGGCTCTCAGTTTGATCCATTAGGAAAAAGTACAGGGGAAGAGCACAGACTCCAGAGGCAATGGCTGGGTTCAGTCCCTGCTGTGTGACCTGAGGCACATTTCTTAACTTCTCTGAATGCTCAGTGTCCTTGTGTGTAAAACTCTCCAGGGTCTGTTGAGGATGAAGTACATCTAAGGCATCAAGTAGATGCTCTAATGCCCCCTGGTCACCATTAATATCGAGTCACTTTCTGATTTGCTCATCAGTTATTTGTCCATCAGGTTCTCTCAACACCAGAAGGAGCCTTTGGGGTCATCACGGGGTGGTTCTTACTCATTAAACCTCGTTAAACTCATTAAACCTTTCCTGTCTCCTCTCAGGTGGCTGAAACCGGACATGGGAAAGAAGGCCAAACACAAGACTCAAATTAAGAAGAAAACCTTGAACCCCGAATTTAATGAGGTATGGCTGCCCCTGTTCTGTCATGCTTGAGGGTATGTCCTATGTGTGAGAGGGGAACAACCCCCCTCCTACTACCATGTCAAGCACATCAAACAAAGCGTTCTCTCAGAGTCATTCAGAACAGAACCACCGGGCTTGAGGGACTTGGCTATGCAGACTATTTGCTGAAAGGGAATTGCTGGACCAGGCGAACAGGCTCAGAGCGAGAAGGCCCCCTGGTGCCCAGAACACCCATTTCAAGGACCTCCCTTTGGCCCATGAACCTCTAGGGCTTAGCTCCCAACGCCAAAGGCTCTGGGACCCTGTCAGTCATGTGTCCTCTCTCCCATCCAGGAGTTCTTCTATGACATCAAACACAGTGACCTGGCGAAGAAGTCACTGGACATCTCAGTCTGGGACTATGACATCGGCAAGTCCAACGATTACATCGGTGAGTGCTCCCGCCCCTGCGGTCCTCCCGGGAGAGGACAGCCTTACCCGGGGCTGCAACGGGGTGAGGGCCCTTCTTTTCTTTGGCATCTGCATCATCCAAATGCAAAGTCCGGACCCACAGCCCTGCTTTGGGCCCAGTTTGGGAAGGCCTGTAGGTGAAAGGGCTTAAAAAGCTGGGAAGGTTGGGTCATGGTTATGTGCTGAACCTCCAGCGATCAAATCACAGGAGTGGGGTAGGTCTGTGGCTCTGCAGAAAATAGGGTGCAAAGGCAGTCTCTGTAGCCTATCTGCAAGTCCGGGAAGAAGGTTCTAATTTTCCTAGTCCCCTTGCCCCCAAATAATAAGGAGGAACAGTCATTAAAGATGGAGCCAGGAGGGGACTCCAGGCGAGGGAGGAGTCTGAGCAGAGGTGTAGAGGCAGGACTGAACAGCGTGACGAAACGAACTCTTTGGAAATAGATGATGAATTCCCAGAAGTGGTGAGAGAGAAGTTTCTGTGGGCAAGTGGTGGTTTGTAGAAGGTCTTAAAAACGGGACAGTGAAGTTAGGACTTGGTGCCACAGCACGGAGCCAGCGAAGGTTCTCGTGTGGGTGGTCTGCGGGCAGGATCGGCCCGTCGCAGTAACAGCATCGTAACAATTCTCTGTAGAGGGCGAACAGCTCCCCAGCGCCCAGGGGGTTCACTGCTTGGTGGCAGTGTTTCCCCAACTAGACATCGGGGTCCAGAACGAGAGTCCCACACGTCCCTGCATTCGGACCACCTGTCCCTGTCCTCCCTTGTCGTCCAGGAGGCTGCCAGCTGGGGATCTCGGCCAAGGGGGAGCGCTTAAAGCACTGGTACGAGTGTCTGAAGAACAAGGACAAGAGGATCGAGCGCTGGCACCAGCTACAGAACGAGAATCACGTGTCCAGCGACTAGGATGGTGCCCAAGCCCCCAACTCCATGCCCCACCCCTGCCCTGGTCCCCGCCCCCGACCCCAGCCCACTGCACTCTGCTCTCTGCCGCGCTCCCTGATCCTGCCCTTGAGGTCTCCCCCTCCTCCCCTGGGGCACTGCCACCAAAGACCCTCCCCTCCCTCCGAATGCAGCCCCTCTGGTCCCTGCAGCTGCAGCAGTGAGAAGGGGGTGGGGAGCTTTCTACACGGAGGTCGTTCATTCAGCCTCCTTCCCGGGGTGAGTACGGACGTCCCTTGGCGTCAGGACTGCTCTTAGACGCCCCTGGCCTCCAAACAGACGCACACACACACACAGCTTGAGTTCACTGTGTCACGTCTGCGTGTGCCCCTGGGTCGTCAGACCGGGACAGGGCTGT
>PVJL010006831.1:73636-86206 GCA_004026885.1 Lyroderma lyra | reverse complement strand
AAAAATGTCCCTGTCTACTTTATTTATCATCTGTGTCATTCCTAGGTCTGTTTCTATCAATTGGTTTTTCTCCTTATTATGGGCCGTATTTTCCTACTTCTTTGCATGCCTGGTAATTTTATTTTTTATTTATGTATTTTTATTGGATCTCCGACACCGTGAATTCTACATTGTTGGGTGCTGGTTTTTTTTTTTTTTTGTATTTTATTTTTTATTCTTTTGAATATTTCTGAGCTTTGTTCTGAGACTCTTTGAAGTCACTCGGTAACTTACTGGAAACACTGTGACTTTTTTGAGGCTTGCTTCTAAGCTTTCTTAGGCAGGATCAGAACAGCTTTTCATCTAGGGCTAATTTGGACCCACTTTTGAGGTAGTACCCTTCTGCATTTTCTATTCAATGACCTTTTTCTTTTGAAGAGGTGTTTCCACTTTGACTGTTGGGTGATTTTTGCACATGTGTGTGTGCGTCAGCAGGTAGTTGGAGACTCCATAGTATCTTCTGCAGGTCTCTAGAGAGAACTTGTGCATTCTTTCTCTCTTACTCTCTCTCTCTCATTTCTGTCTCTTATCTCTCTGCAGCTTACTCATCTCTAGTACTAGGCTTTACAAATTTAAGCCAACTTGGCTTCCCTGGACTCCCAGCTTCATTTTGTCAACTCAAGGGGACCTGAGGTGCCCCTTGATGCCCCCTTCCTGAATTGCCGTCTGAACTGTGCAGGTAGTAAGTTGGGGCAATCCTAGGGCTCACCTCATTTGTTCCTCTCTTCTTCTGGGTATCAATGTCTTCTACTGCCTTTTATCCAATATCTGAAAACCGTTCTTTTATGTATATTGTCTAGTTCTCCGTTGTTTAAAGCAGGAGGGTAAATCAGGTCCCTGTTGCTTTATCATGGCCGTAAGTGGAAGCCTCAGTTTTTCATAGGCAGCCTTTT
Source organism: Lyroderma lyra (assembly GCA_004026885.1). Classification (NCBI taxonomy): domain Eukaryota; kingdom Metazoa; phylum Chordata; class Mammalia; order Chiroptera; family Megadermatidae; genus Lyroderma; species Lyroderma lyra. The sequence continues at coordinate 85,274 of PVJL010006831.1, read as the reverse complement.
CTCAAGTGCCTTTCCATAGATGGCATAGTGGGATAGAATGAACTCAGAAATTCTGGGTTTACTCGTGTACTATCTTTGGGTTTCAATTTCTGTATCAGTCAGCTATTGCTACAATTAATGTTTCATAACAAAACACCCCAAGTCTCAATGGCTTATGACCACAAGCATTTATTCTCATGATGATGGATTTTTGGGTCAGCCAGGGGTCAGCTGATCTGGGCTGGGCTTGATGTTCCAGTGGGCAGCAGCTACTCAGGGCATATTCTTCTCAATGGCAGATCGCTGGAGTACAACAGGCGAGCCCACCCCTGCCAGCACATGTTAAGCTTCTGCTTGTGTCATGTCTGCCAACATCCCATTGATTAAAGCAAGTAATAGGGCCAAGTCCAAATATAAGGGGTAAAGAAGAACACAAGAAGGAACAAAAAAACACCCAGAATTTATTTACAAAAAAATTGTATATTTATTCTTACATATTTGAACTTCAGTGACCTTTAGAGTGCTCTCCGTTTGATGCAATACACCTACTGAGATGCTTTTTCCACTGCTCAACACGATTTTGAATGCATCAATTTTGATGCCTTTTAGTGCTTCTGCTGGTTTTTTTTTTTCCAACCTCTTCCACATCAGCAAAATGTTTCCCTTCGAGGACTGTTTTTATCCAGGAAAACAAAACAAAACAAAAGTTGACTGGGGAGAGATCGGGTGAATAGGGAGGGTGGGGTACAGGGGTTATGCCGTTGTTTTGGTCAGAAACTGCTGAACAGTAAGTACGGTGTGGACAGGTGTGTTGTCACGCTGCATGTTGTCTGTGTAAATCACCATCATGAAATGGGCAAATGCATGAGAGTTTCCAAAAAAGTTCACTGAAGCCAAATGCAGCCTCTCACAACACCAGCTGGTGCACTGATGCAGACGGGCTCCTAGAACACTCACCTAGTGGGGGAGCCTGTGCTACAAGGGGCCTGTCTTCCAGAAGATAATTCTGGTTTTTGGGGGGTTCCCCTGGTACTCTGCCCCCATGAGGCCATGGTAAAGCTTTGGATACATAATTCTATTACAGGGGGCGAAGAATTAAGATTAGTTATTCAATCTACCAGTTTTCTACCTGCTTTGTGAAAACCCCTTTTTGAAAGATCTGAGCAAGCCACATTCCAAGCCCCTCTCCCCCTAACACTTCCTGTCAAAGGGATGGCAGAGTCAACTGAATTCTAGTAGGGACTGGACTGGAGTCACTGGCCAGCCTGCTTTCAGAAGACATTTTGGAAGCTCCCTATTTTGGCCTGGAGTGAACTCAGATAGTCTGGACCTCCATGGCTCCACCGAACCCAGGTGGGTTGCTGGAGAGTCTTTTCAGAGCATTTCATTCATTTCTCCCATTGGCAGAGGCCGATGAACTTTGGGGAAGATGCTCTGTAGCCAACTAAGTGTCCATATCAAGGGCCCAGCTTCTATTGGGAGGGGACTTCGGGGGAAGCTCCCTCCCTGGTTATTGCCATACTTTGCATATGACCCTCTTAGCAGGACACCACGATCCCACGATTGCCCACTGCCTGCTGTTTTCTCCTTATTTTCTCTCCTGCCTTAGTGAGAGCTCCAGGAGGTGGGCTCACACCCTGTGTGGGGTCACACCACACATCTCTGCAGCAAGTCCTTTGAATCCAGGAGGTAACTTCTCAGCAGGAGGTCTCAGGTCAATAGACTCTAACCAGCTCTAGAAGCCTGAGGGCACTAAGGCGAGCCAGGTACACAAAGACTGTTTCTGAGGGACTCTGCCCACTTTCATGCCATCTTCAGGATGAGAGAGAGACAGAAAGAGAGAGTGAGAGAGAGGGAGAATGCGTTTGTGTGTGTGTGTGTGTGTGTGTGTATTCACATGTGTGACACATGGACTCTTGGAGAGGCTTCTAGACTCCTATAAGGGCCTTGTTGTTTCTTTCCAAGTCCTACAGACTTTATTGAACACTTAGTATATGCCATAGAACTGTGAGGTCCAGAAGTGAACCAGAGAGACCAGACCTGCTTTGGTGGACCTCTGTCACAGAGCCAGAGTGAAGTCGTGGGAACGCTACCAGCCTGAGACGCAGGAGATCTGGGTTCTGCCTCTCCCACTCATCACCTGAAGAAATATTTATTGAATACTGACTTGTGCTGGGGACATGTGATGAGCAAGACAGACAGGTCCCTGTTGTCATGGAGCTTTTAGTCTTGGGGGGTGGGGTTTGCAGGCCATAAAAATATAAGCAAATAAAGATGATATGTCAGGTAGTAATGAAAATAAACAGAGTCGTGGGACAGAGAGTATAAACAGAGGGTACTTCTACTTGAGGTGGTCGGGGCAAGCCCTTTGAGGAGGGACTTTTGCTACTAATGAGTTGTCCACATCAGCAAGCCAGGGCCTCCCCTTTCTAATTGTAAACAAGGGTGTGGGTTACAGAACTCCATGGGCCTGTCCAACTTTGAAATGTAAGAATCTATTGTCTCCTTCCTGATCCTTGTATCCACTCCTGCAAAGGGGGGAAAGCAGCCAATCATACTGTATTCTCTCTGTGCTCTTTCTCCAGGGTGGTGAGGTCCTGTGTTCACAGGCCAGAGATCACAGGAGCAAGGGACAAGCACTTTTATTCAGGTAGCTTCCTTTCCAGGTGTCATCCCTCTCCCCCCACTCCAGTGCCCCTCTCCAACTGCAGCTGGCTTGGAACCTTGCTGCCATCACCCCAACGCAGGTGGCATTTCTCCAAGGGCCTCCTGAGGGCTGGCCCGTGCTCTGCGGGATCTGTATCAGGAGCCAGGTCCCGGTGTGCTGGGAGACTCCTGAGACAAGACACCGGCAGCTGTGCTTTCCCCGTGGGAGCGGGGTGTTTCGGCCCAAATCCTAGACAGCCCCGAGGTGGCCACACTGCAGAGCTGCTGGGAGCCATCACTGCTCTCTGGGTGCTTGATGTCCTAGACCCTGCAGGGTGGGGAGCTGATTTAGGTGCTGCCTCTAGGGTGATGGTGAGGTATATGGTTCTGGGGATTGGGACTGGACATCAAGACGCAGAATATTCCATGGCCTGCTCTTTGGTTCTGACCTGCTGTCCCGCCCTGCCCCAGCTATTCCTGGGATCCTAAATCAGAAGGTGGGGTGGCGAAGCAGCTGGTACATGGCTAAAAGTCACTGATGATTATTTCCCCCCATGCTACCAGTGTGTGTCCCCTCCCACTGCCTTACAATGGTACCACTTCATCATCTCAAAGGTTTATCACCATCTACGAGAAACAGCACAGCAAGAGGAAGCCCATGCCCTTGTCTGGCCCAGCCAACAGCTCTAGCACCCACAGCAAGGATGACCCCAGCCTCAATAACAGCCTCCAGGACAGCAATGCTAAGGAAACCCAGTCCCTCCCATTGAAATCGAAGTCACTAGTTGCTCCCAGCAGCCTGCAGATCACTTCTGAAGCCCGGACGAGAGAGAGCAGGTAGGTGCCATCATGCATTCTTGCTGCCACAGTGCACGGCTGGACACTTACTGAAAACCTGGAAGGAGACAGGGTGTTCTCGGTTAGGTGTGCATGGGGCACTGACCTCACCTGGGATTAAAGGGCTGCAGACCACTCCCCCAGGCCTCAGGCAGTGCACCTCTCAGCACCCTGACTCCCAGGGGCTGCGTTTACTCCCCAGACTCTGAAGGAACACGCCTTCTTTGCCCTTTGTAGAAGTCTCATCTCCCTGAGCCAGAACCGACACTGATTCTCCACCTCCATGGTTTTCCCTGACACTCCTTGCTTTTTGATCTAGATAGTCATTATATTATATTCCAGGATGGCTGCTCCTGACCATGTGGCCCCATCCTGTCACCTCCCATGCCTGGGCATGGAGAAGTGTTCTCTCAATTAAGAACCAGGGCCTAAGTCCTATCCAGGATGGTCCCCGATCCGTGGTGTGACTTTGGGCAGATCATATTCCTTCCCTGGGCCCCACAATCTTTGGAAAAGGCAGGGTAGCTAGCATGGTTCCTGGCTTTTCCAAGTGAGGTCCACGGACCGGCAGCTCTGGCATCCCCAGATAGCTTGATAGAAATGCAGAATATTGGGCTCCACCCAGACTCCCTGGATCAGAATCTGCAGTGCAACAAAAGCCCTCGCTTGACTGGCGCATTGAAGTGTGAGGAGAACTGGTATGAGTGACATGCAATTAACTTACTTAAAGTTAGGCTACCACCATAAAAGCAAAAGGGAACTGAAGATTCCTGGGTGGAGGAATGAGCGCAGTCTTTAAATAATCCTGTGGCAGGCAGAGAGCTGGAGGGGCGAGGCGGCCTCCCGTGGGGTCACAGGGGCCCGGCAGTGCGTGTGGAGTGGGGTGTGGTCAGCTTGATGCTGTTGAAGAAGACTCGGTGATGCTCCGTGGCACGGTGAATGTAGGAGGTAACAGGGAGGAAGAGGTTGAAAACAATTCAAGGCTAAGAGCCCTTGGTCCTGCAGATCCAATTCTGTGCGCAAGGCCCCAGGCGGGTCTCACTGTTGGCGGAGACGGTCCTTATGTTTGAGACATTGCTAGCTGTCCCAGTTTAACCCTAGAACAGGAGGGAAGACCAGCAGGCACACCAGAGCATAGGAGGCCCACGTGTTGCAGTCTCTCTGCACGCACGGTTCCCGGCTTCTGCTGCCCGCCAGGACCCCCGAGGAGCCTTTGGAAACCCTGATGCCCAGGCCGCTCCCAGGACGGGTTCACTCAGAGTCTCTGGAGCGGGCACAGGCGACTCAGATGAACGGCGAGGCCTGAGACGCACTGCTTTTATTTCTCTATTCCAAGGCCTGGCGAGGACAGGTAACGGGGACTCCCAGCCATGTGGCTGTTGCCCATGTCACTGGTCTGAGGTTTCCTCTGCACCAGTGACACAAGCAGCCTGGGCCAGTTAACACTGCCCACGGCCAGGGGCACAGAGTCTGAGCCAGTCGCACCAGGACTGTCACTGCTCCCCACAGACACTCGCGTGCAGTGATCACTGGAGGTGGGGGTGAGGGGGAGAAAAATGCCACGGGGGGTGCTTAGAGAGTGTAGCACTCCACAACATGGTTCCTCATGCAGGCAGACCTCAACCCAAGTACAAGGTCTTGTTTCTAGTTCATTCTTTACTTTATGAACCCCAGTTATGTGGTGGAGCTCTCAGTCTGTATTGGGTTTCTGTGACTATAGACGCCTGGAATGGATGGTACTGCCACAGACAAACCATTAAAAAAAATCACACATCACTGTGTTGGGCCAGTTCTCACCCCAGAGGCCCACTTCCTGAGAATGGGTCCCTGGGGCTCGGCAGTTTGTGAGGGACTTTGATGGCCATTATCTCTGGAGAGGCTGACCACAGCGGCAAAGGTGGCACCTGAACTTGAGAGACGTGAGAGGGAGGCTGGAGGGGGTGACCCGTCCAAGGTCACACAGGGCAGAGATAGGCCTCGCGGTTCGGTCTCTTCCCCCCCCAGTTCTGTGCTTGCCCCATTTCCCTGGGAAGGTTCCCGAACAGCCGAGAGAGCTGGAGGAATTCTCAGAGTGGAGCGGGTGGGGGTTGGGCCACCGGTGCTCATCCTCTCCCTGGTGCCAGGTGAAGAGGGCGTTGTGGTCACGGGGGTCACACCAAGGTTCCTGTCCAGATGGACATACTGCCAAACTCAGGGATTAAGGAAGATTAAAAAAAAAAATCCTAGAACTGAGTTAACCTCATTTTCTCAGGCTTTAAAACCTTCCTTGGCAGTTAGAAACGGCAGGTCTCACAGCGTGGATGACTAACGGCCCTTGGGGGGACACGTACCTGCCTACAGGTGCCCTGGCAGGTGTCCTGCAGCGCACCCACAAATCCCACACCAAGTAGATTCATCCTGGGCCCGGGGAGGTCTGAGAGCCGGCGGGAGGCCCCTGCTAAGTCGCCCTCTCTGGGCTCCCGCTCCCAGGCTGCCAGTCAGGCCCCCCCAGAACGAGTACTCCGGAGGAGCCCAGACACACAGGCTGCTCCCCGAGAGCGGCAGGAGCCCCGGGGAGAGGGAAGTGTTTGCTTTGGCTGGGGAAGGTGCCTGGGCCCCGGCCTGTGTGTTTGCCTGACGGGGAGGCCTGATAAGTGGGCTGCGTAGAAGGTGCTGCGTGGTGCGGTCGGAGCCATCTGCCACACGTCCGGGGGGGCGGCACCGGCTGCCCGCCTGTCGGCCCCGGCCTGGCAGGAGAGGGACCCTCTGTCACCCTGTCTTCAGCTTTCTTTGCAGCGCCCTGGTCACCCGGAACCTAGGATCATTTTTCTCCCCCTTAAGAATAAAACATTGAACCCTTGAACGTCTGTTTGTTTTGATGAATGACTTCCAGGCTGCCATTTGCTTGAGAACAAAGCTTCCAGCTGCGGGGAGGGCGGAGGCCGAGAGACCAACTCCCACGGCTGAGTGGCCGTTCAAGACAGCGTGGCCCTGCGGGGACAGCGCAGGAAACCCGGGCGACTGTGGCCCTGTCAATCATTCAAACTCTGTGTGCCTCGGTTTCCACACCTGTCAAAGGGGGGATCATACGCCTGGCTCTGTGTAACAGGAGGGTTGAGAGCGTCAAATGGAATAATATAACTAAAAACAAAAGGTATACATGGTAGCGTGCCTTCCACATTTTGATAAATGTGCCCCAGCCCCCATTCAGCCCAGCTTCACAGATCTTGGGTCTGTGCCTCCTCTCCTCTGAGAGAGTTGCATGAAAAAGTCTCTATGATGTCTACAAAAGCTGAGTCAACGTAACTTTCAGATACTGCTCACTTGAGGACTTCCTGACAGGAGAAGTGACAGTTGATTTTTATGAATTCGTGTCAGGGGTTCGAGCCTCCCTGCTCCGAAAGCCAACCCCCCTCCACGCCTGTCCCAGCCGCCGTGCCCTGCACGTCCTCAGGTGCAGGTGCTCCACATCACCCGTTTCCTCCGTCCCGCAGGACCATCCCTTCCGGTAAACGTGCCTTCGAAACCGCCTGCAGCAGTCACACACCTCCCACTCAGCGCCCTCCGTCCCTTTCGCTCCAGCCCCATTTCCCTGCGGCCCTTCACAGCTCAGCTCCCCGGAGGAGGCGTCGCCATGCAATACCTCTGCTTTCTGTCCGCCCCTTCCTTCTTCGATCCCTGCAAGCAACGGGGTTTTCATTCTTCCAGTCCCCCGCCTGAAAGTGATGCACCCCAAACGACAGAGCCCGCCACTACAGCAACTCCTAGTCCCCTCTTCCCTGGTCCCTCAGCTCCCCAATTTTACGTCTTCTTAGTGCCTAGCCTCAATCACCCTCTCGACCAATCTCCCCCGGCCTCTAGCCTTAAACGATGGATTACTCCCGGCCTGAAGTACAGAGTGTCTCCTTTCTACCTCCTGCTTTAAACAATTACCCTGCAGCTTGTGATTTATGCACCACAGCCCGGTCATTATAACCGCTGTGGCCCAGCAGTCTCTCAGGCTGTTGTGGACCCTGCTCCTGGGCAGGTGGCATCACCTGAATGACCAGTTAAGCCACAGTAGGAGGTCTCAGGTTCAATCTGTCATGTAGCCACTCCATGTGAGCGACTTTGAGGCCTGCTTCTTAGGCCAGTGCTTTTAAATGTACTAACTCAATCTATTTTTCCTCCTCTAGGGGCCACTGGGATACAAATGACACCCCAGTAAGACTATTAACCCATCTCGACTGAAGAAGTCAACATGGTCTCCCAGGCGGACCTCGAGACCCCTTCCCCTTTTAGATCAGATAGGGTGAGTTCAGTGAACCCCCCCGATAGGTAGGGCCAACAGCCACCTTCAGCAGGAAGCAGATATAGGAGAAGAGAACTTCTGTCCCCCAACTTCCCGTAGAGATTTATGGGGGTCACACCTCACAAGAGGAAAGCAAAGTAGGCAGATTGAACAGAGGGATCTCGGGACCCTTCCCCTGGGACCCACTTTGCTGGAGAAGTCACCACCCTAATAGCACCCTTTTCCTTAGTAACCCCCACCCCAAGTTAGGCAACCACAAGGGAAATTACAGGAGAAATTAACCAACACAGGAAAGTTATAGGGTCCCAACAGCCCACCGGTTTAAGCCCGCCGCCAGCGTCTGCGCAGTAAGGGTCACCGTGACCCTCCTCTCACCTGAGCCTCATTACACCATCATTATAATGTCATACATATGCCTGGAAGTTCATTAATGTCATTATGGCAGACTGAATTCTGGGAAGAAACATGCGCATTCTAAGAAAGATGACAGAATTCCCCCTGTCAATCAAAAGGCCCCGCCCAGAGAGGCGTGACCCCTTCTAAGGAAAAGGGAGCGGAACCGCCGAGGCCTCCCTGCCGGGGCCCTGGGCTGCTCCCTTGCTGGGCCCGCTCCTACTTCTCTGCAGTGCACTTCGGCTTCTAACACACGGCCTGCTCAACCCTGCTTTTTCACCTCTGTGTCTCGCTCAGTTCTTTGTTCGGGACACCAGGACCCTAGACACGAGCTGAGAAGGGCCCATTCTCTGGTAACAGAGGGGCGCTAGTGCAGGACCTCCGCGACAAGCGAAACGGCCGGTGGGCAACGGTCCATTCTTGCTGACTCAGCCTCTCAGCTGCTCTGGACTCTACTGGCTGGGCTGACCAGACGTCCTGTTTGAAACGGGACAGCAAACAACGGTACCGTCCCGTTGGACACAGTACGCAGGGTCCGCCGACCGACACCTTGAATTTAGCCCCGTGAGACCAGGCTGAGCCCACGTACCATCTGAAACAGGACAGTACCATTGTCTTCTGTCCCGTTTGAAATGTCCCGTCTGGTCAGCCTGCTCCTGGCCCGTGTGGCCCTGGGACACGGTCTCCTGCAGACCGGCCCGAGGCCCTCCCCGGCTGGCCCTTCTCTCACCCTGGCTGAGCCTCCTCAGGGACTTGGGCGGGATCTTCCCGGCTACCTCTAAATGGCAGTTCCCCAGGGATCTGCTGTCAGCCACTAAAATAACCCTATCTGCTCTCTGCGAAGAGGATTTTACCCAGAGTCAGGGCTTTACACGCCCTGCAGACCTCCTCACTGAGCTCTAGACTCGAGTTCGGCTGCCTGCTCAGCATCTCTGGGATCTCACGTGGCATCTGAAGCTCCGACTGGTCCAACCAGAACTCAAATCATCCAGTCCCTCCCCGCTCGCGTCCACCCCTCCCTGCCTTTCTTGTTTCGGGCGCTGCCATCCTGTTAGCTGCTCAGATCAGGAGGCCAGGAGGCCTGCTGGCTCTCCTTTCTCCCTCACATCTTGCATGTCATCACTGCTAAGTCCAGGCGGCCCTCACTTTTGCCTGGACCCTCCCAGGAGCCTGATGACTGTACAACCCCTGGTACACTACCCCAACAGCCCGAGTGAGCTTGTCAGAGCACCGATCAGATCACAACCCCCCGTGGTCTAAACACCACTACGCGTGGAGTAGAAGCCAAGCCCCTTACACAGGACCTGTGGGACCTGGGCCTTGCTCCCTCGTTCGGCTGGCCCGCGGGCCACTCTGGCGTCCTTCCCACCCTGTGACCCAGCAGAGCTCCTTCCGCTGCAGGGCTGCCCGCACCACCGCAGGGCGGCCACTCTCATCGCTCAGCTCTCAGTTTCACGTTCTCCGCTTCAGAGAGGCCTTCCCTGCCCGCTCAGCTAAAAGCAGCCTCCCCCATGGCTCTCTGCCCTCCATACGCCGGCTGTTTCACAGGGTCTCATGCACTTGTGGGCGCGTCCATCGGCTATCTCATGCCTCCTCCTGAAATGCCAAGGGCGCGGCTGTCTCCGTCACAGTGCCCGGCAAACAGGAGGCGCCCAATAAATGCAGTGCTCACTACTGACTGGCTGTGCAGGACTGTTCAGTGTCCGATACATTTCATCAGAGTATTTTGGGGATAGAGGGGGCCTTGGAGATCACCAAGCACACATTTAATTTTTTTCTTTTATCTCTTTTAGACAAGAAAACTGAGGATGAGAGAAGGCAAGTTATGCAGTCAAGGTGCCACAGCAGGTTGGAGGTGGAGCCAGCCTATCTCAGGGCTCAGAAAAGACATGGCAGTGAAGCTGGTGTTGCTGATCTTAGGGGTGAAGAGAGGGCTGGAAGCAGGAAGGCATCCCAGGGAGGGAGCCTGCTTGTTCTTGGTGAGGGTGACATGGCCACCGCCATCCTTTCCTGGGGGTGCCCCATCCGGGTGCAAACCTCCTACTGTCTAAACTGCAGAGAGTTGCTCATGAAGCTGAGCGTAGGCCTCTCGGGGAGGGGGGTGGTGTCAGTCATTACAGGGTCCAATCTGCCTTTACGTCAATCAAGGTGCCTTGTTGACATGGGACACAACATTGAGCCTGATTTGTAGCCCGGAAATCACGGGGTGAGGCTAAGACTAACAGCAGGCTGGGGTGAGGGGCTTTGAGCAGGAGAAGGGAGACCTGTGCCCAGCAGGAGGGCGGCTGCCAAGGGGGAGGCAGGGAGGTCAGTGACGAAGGCCAGGGAGAGAGGTCTTTCTCTTCCTGTTGTCCGACACACCACGCATGCTTCTTCTGTGACTGTTATGGTGTCCTCACGGCTGAGCCTCACGTGGTGCTCACATGCACGGCTCCATGGCAAGGACACGCGCCCCGAGGACAGCGCTATTTCCAGCCAGGTGTCCGACAGCTTACCAAGGCACAGAGAGCTGGCTTTGGGGACGCAGAGCAGAGGGGGTTGAAGGTCTGGAAGAGGGAGCAGCTTTGCCAAGCAGGGCAGGGGCATCTGGGCCGGCCACCCTCTGGGGCCTGTCTTGGGCCTTCTAGGGCTTTCTCCAAGAGGAAGCAGAGGCCTGGCACATGGGAAGGGACCACAAGGCCGGTCCCGTGGCTTCGGGACCACTCAGGAAGTCTCCTACTTCCTTCTTGCCTCACTGCTTGCTCTAGCCTTCCCCCTCCGTGCCCCCTAGTGTTGGTGAGCAGAGCGGGGTGATCGGTAGCCCCAGAGGACGTCACACTTACATTTCTTCTGCAGAATGCTCTGTCTGGCCTTGATGAATGCTAGGATGTCAGAGTCCGTCTGGCTGTCCCCGGTGAGAGGGATGGAGGATGTTGGTCTCTCAGGGAGGCTGGGGACAAGCACACGCCACACCTCAGTACACCTTACGTTTGGGCTCAGTGCTTACATACCCAAAGTACTTTTCCATTTCCAGGGACCCGATCCCGCGCAGGACGCTGTGAGAACGAATCTGCCTCCTCCTCACTCCCCCCGTGCAGCAGCGCAGCGACCCTTTACGCGCCAGCGCGTCCTGTGCCCTCCTGGGTTAAAGCCTTGAGTGGCTTCTCATCACTCTTGGAATGAAACGCAGCCCCTGTCCCTGTGTGATCTGGCCCCTGGTCCGCTGGGCTCAGGCCCCCGCCCTTCCCTCCGTTACTCAGGTCACCGAGTTCCTTCCGGCCGCAGGCTCGTTGCTCTCATCTGGTTTCCCTGGACCGTTCTCCCCGCGGACCTTACGCGCTAAATGTGCTTTCTGTCACCCCACCCCCCTCCACCCGCCTCCCAATGCACCTGGCCCTCCCCCTCAACCTACTGCCCTGGCCTCCCAACGTACCCAAACCAAGCCCACATGACGTGGAGCCTGTCTCCTTCGGCACCCAGTTTTGGATGTCACATCCTTCAGGACGTCTCCCCAGTGCATCCCCCCCGCCCCCC
>PVJL010006831.1:0-73536 GCA_004026885.1 Lyroderma lyra | reverse complement strand
GAGGGGATCTACGTGGGCTTCTCCCTCCTCTTTCTCCATCCGACTCCTACATATAAAATCCCCAAGAAAGTTCAGAGCAATGTTCTCTCCTGGCTGTGCCAAGCCCCCGGCCTCACACCCGCTCCTCCAAACAGCATCCGTGGAAGGCGGTGAGAACTGTGTATGGCAACGAGCTGTTTATCATCACAAGCCATGTCCTGTGTGTCAGGGCTCCGGGTGCTGCTCGGGGAGAAGTGCCAGCCCACAGGCACAGCGGGGAGGCCGGGGCTGGCTGGGAATGTGCATGCTGTCTGGGGCGTGCACCCCAGACATCCTGGGAGGAGAGTAGGGTCTGCTGGGTGAGGAAAAGGGCACAGGCCTTCTAGTCAGAGGGCAGGGCCTGGGGAGAGGCCTGATGCACTCTGCTCAGCCTGCAGTGAGTGGCTCATAGGACGGAGGCCAGACTTGTCCACTCTGTGTCCCTTCCCTGCCTGGGGATCCTGCAGTGGGGCCGGCAGGCCATGGTGGAACTGCCCCTGAGCCGGCCCCAGGTAACACCAACCACAAGAAGACATGATGCGGCCCTGCTGGGACAGGGCCTCTGCAACCCGGGGAGAAAAGGCTGTGAGAGTGGGCATCTGGGAGATTCCAGGGGGTCCTGAGGTACACAGAGGGAGGCCAGCCCTGGGCCATGTCTGTGTGGCCACTGGACCAGGGGCTCCTCAGGTTGTAGGGGAAGCAGACTGACAGTTTCAGCCACACTAGCCGCAGCAGGGCTGTCACAGGCTGCAGAGGGAGAAGGCCACAGACCTGTCATCCAAGGAGGCGCCGGTGCTGCTCTGCTCCTGGCTGTGCAGGATGGGCTGAGGGGAGGGCAGGGTTTTCCTGGCATTCACATCACTGTAAAAACCAAACCCACAAAGGCAAATGGATGGGAGGAGGTTTACAGAAGAGAAATTCAGGATCTATATTTAAATGCTGTGTGGACGGAATGTTTGTGTCCCCACCCCCCAGTGCGTATGTCGAAGTCCTAACTTCCAATGTGACGGTGTTTGGGACTTGCAAGCTTTGGGAGGTAGTTAGGTGTAAATGAGGCCGTGACAGTGGGGCCCCCAGGATAGGATCTGTGCCCTTGCAAGAAGAGGAAGGGAGATCAGAGCCCTCTCTGTAGCATGTGAAGACATAGCAAGCCGCTGGTCCTGCACAATATGGGAGGAGGATTTTCACCAGCAACGGATCCCCAGCCTCCAGAACTGTGAGATATAAATACGTTCCTGTAGTTTCAGCCACCCAGTCTATGGCATTTTGTTTTGGCAGCCTGAGCTGCCTAAGGCAGGAGGCTGTGGGTGATGTGGATGGGTACTCAGTGAGCTCGGCCTGCTATAACAGAACACCCAAGACTGGGTGGCTTAAGCTACAGGAATTGATTCCTGACAGTCTGAGATCAGGATGCCAGCATGGTCAAGGGGGACAACCCTCTTCTGGATTGCAGACTGCTGACTCAAGGTGTCCTCACATGGTAGAAAGAGGATGAGTTAGCTCTCTTGCCTCTTATGAGGGCCCTAATCACATTAATTTCATTAGAGAGCCCTACCTTCAGGACCTAATCACGGCCCAAAGACTCCCCCCGCCCCCCGCCCTGGCCCTGCCGCTGCAAATACCATCATATTGGGGATTAGGTTTCAACACACACATTTTTAGAGGACACATTCAGTCTATAACGTTCCGCCCCTGGCCCCCACCCCCAAATTTATGTCCTTTTCACATGCAAAATACATCCATTCCACCCCAGCAGTTCCAAAAGTCTTAACTTGTTTCTGCATCAACTCTAAAGTCTGAAGTCCGAGGTCTCGTCTAACTATCAGCTGCGTCAGATCATGAGTGCAACTCAAGTGCCACCGATTCAGCCCCAAGCACAGCTCCCTTCCGGCTATGAATCCGTGAATTCAGATAACTTATGTGCTTCCAGGCACAGGATAAACATTCCCATTTCAAAAAAAAAAGAGAGAAACAGGAAAGAAGCAAGGGGTGAATGAGTCCCAAGTGGGTCTAAAGCTTAGCAAGGGAAACTCCGTGAGATCATACGGCTCAAGAACAATCCTCTCTGACTTGGTGATCTGCCCTTCAGACCTGCTGGGGGGAAGGTCCCGCCTTCGGGACCCGCTGGGGTGCAGGTCAGCCTGGCTTGGTGGGCAGGGGTTGTACTCTCACGGTTCTGCTGGGAGGCCCTGCCTCCACAGCTTTGGGTGAAGCCTGTCTGGCCTGTTGAAAGTAAGGCCGTGGTTCCCCCTTTGAAAATGGAGGGGCAGCCCTGGGGATCCCTGAATCCGCGTTGGACTCGTGCTTCCTTGCCTTGAGGAAGAGTGCGTGTTCACAGTAGAATCACTCTGTGGGCCTGTCCTGTAACCCCCATCCACGAGCTTCATTCCATCCCATCTTCCTTCCAGTTGCATCTGGCTGCTTTGCTGGGTGTCTGACTAAGTCCGCGGTTCACGGCCATGCTTGCCTCCTTATCAGACGGCTGCCTGGCCACGTGTCTGCTGCTCTTCTGAAGATACTTCCTCTTTTTTTTTTTTTTTTTTGCATTATGAATAGGCTGGGACTTTTCCAAGTCTTTACATTCTAGCCCTCTTTTTGCTTAATAACGCCATCTTCAAATCATTTCTCTCTTCTTACATTTTACTATAAGCAGTTGGGAAGAGCCATGCCACTGCTCCAACACTGCTTAGAAATCCCCTCAGCTAAAATCCAATTTCATCACGTGCAAGTTCTGCCTCCCACAACACACCAGAACATGAACCCAATTCAGCCAAGTGTTTCTGCCACATTGTAACAAGGATCGTCTTCTCTTCATTGTTCAATAACACGTTCCTCCTTTCTGCTTGAGACCTTGTCAGAATGGCCTTTACCATCCATATTTCTATTAACATTCTGTACATGGTTATTTTATGTCTTCCCTAAGCTCTCCTCCTTCCTTCTGGAGCCTTCGCCAGAATTGCCTTTAAAAGTCCCTTTGCAGTCTCAGATTCTTACAGCATGCACATCAAAATTCTTCCAGCCTCTACCTATTACCTGCTTCCAAAGCTGCTCCTACATTTCTAGGTACCACTTTTTGCCATGTATGATGTGCTCCTGTGTATAATGCACACCCACGTTTTTGGTCCCAACTTTCAGGGAGAAGAAATCTTTCATTTTAATTCTTTAATTAAAATTTTTATTTGTTTATATTTAGGTACTTGTTTTTTGTATTATAAAGAAATTTTAGCATTTGTTTTTTAACATAGTATGGTATAAGAAATTTTATGTAACAAATAATTACAAAACACAAGAACACATACAAGGTACAAGAAATTTTATGTATTAATTTTTTTATATAGAAATCGATCATCATATTCCAGGGTGTTATTTTGCATATGGATATCATTATTGATTTCTAGAGTTACACTTTTAACTCATAAGCATAAAGAAAATAATAAAATGATTAAAAACATTTATATAGATGCAAAATTAGTAGTACCCATGTATAAGGTGCATCTATATTTTCCTCTCACGAATTTGGGCAAAAATGTGTGCATTATACACAGCAAAATACGTATTTGTTATAGTAGCATCCCACTTTTGGTACCAATTTCTGTCTTAGCTCAAGCTGCTATACCAAAGTACTGTGTGGCTTATATATAATGGAGTTTACTTCTCACAGTTCTGGAGGCTGGAAGTCTGAGACTAGGGTGCCGGCATGGTCAGGTCCTGGTGAAGTCCCTCTTCTGGGTTGCAGACTTCTGATTTCCTACACGTCCTTCTCATGTGGGAAGAGAGTGATCTAGCTCTCCAGCCTCTTCTTAGGAGGGCACCAATCCCATTTATGAGGGCTCCACTCTCATGATCTAATCACTTCCCAAAGACCCCACCTCCAAATACCATCACATTGGGGTTACAGCAGTGGTTCTCAACCTTTTCCAACTTGGATACCCCTTTTAAACCCACTTTTATAAATTGTCCCCCTTGTTTTTAAATCAGCTGGTTTTAAATACTGGCACTTTGTTCAGTGATTATCTTAATGTAAAATAGTGGAAATGAGGTAATAAGTTCGCCCTTCCCACCCTCCCCTCTCCCACTGAGCTTTTTACTGTCTCCATAGTTTTGCCTTCTCCAGAGCATCGTACTTGGAACCATATGCAGGGAGCCTTTCCGGTCGGCTTCTTTCACTTAGTAAGGTGCATTTAAGGTTCCTTCACGTTTTTTTCATGGCTCCACAGCTCATTTATTTTTAGCGCTGAGCAATGCTCCATGGTCCGATGGAAGAGTGCCACAGTTTGCTTATTCATTCAGCTTTCGAAGGACATCTTGGTTGCTTCCAGTTTGGGCAATTATGAATACAGATGCTATAAACATCCATGTGCAGGTTTCTCTGTGGACATGAACTTTCAACTTTTGGGGGGTAGATACCAAGAAGTGTGACTACGGGATGGGATGCTAAGAGTAGGTTCGGTTTTGTGCGAGACGGCCGAACCGTGTTCTACGGCGCTGTGCTATTTTGCACATCCACTAGCCACCAATGACTTTCTGCTGCTCCATATCCTCACCAGCATTTCATGGTGTCATTTGATTTTTTTTTTTTAAATTTTAGCCATTCAAGTAGGTGTGTCATGTTATCTCATTGTTGTTTTAATTTGCAATTCCCTAATGTGACTCGTATGTGACCTTGAGCCTCTCACTCACATGCCATCACATGTGTGTCTTCGGTGAGGTGGCTGTGCAGATCTTTTGCCCATTTAGAAATTATCATTGACTTTTAAGTGTTCTGTGTATAGTTCGGATACAAGTCCTATATCAGATGTGTCTTGCAAATATTTTCTCCCAGTGTGTGGTTTGCCTCTTTGTTCTCTTCACAGTGCCTTTTGCAGAGCAGCATTAGTTTCAATAAAGTCCAACTTATCAGTTTCTGTTTTAGGGACTTACATTATTGCCTTTTAAAACACCAGGAGAGCCAAGCAGAACATAGCTTGACTGTTGCTGACCTTGGGCTTAGGGGCTCACAAGGGAGATGTTTCCTAAAACCAGAACACGTGCTGAAGTGCAGGCACTGAGGGCACGTGGGGGGACGTGGAGGAGTCCAGGGTTGTTGTTGTTGGTGTGGTTGTTGTTAGAGTTGTTTTTCGAAGAACATTTTTTTATATTACGGAAAAGTTGCAAAGCTAGTGCAAAAAGTTCCTGTGTACCCCGTACCTGGTTCCCCTTATTATACAATCTTATACAGTAGACTCTTAGTTAACCGGAACACAAACGACCAAGAATCTCAAGTAACCGGCACAAAAATCTTTGACTTTTTGCTGTTTGCTTGAGTGTTTTGCCGGTTGCTTGAGAGTGCCGGGTACATTTATCCGGCATCTACCAATCCCCGTGGGTGCCGGTTACCCGAGAGTCTACCGTATTTGTATGGTACACTTGTCACAGCTAACAAACCAGTGCTCATACATTATTAATAACTAAAGCCCTAATTTACTCAAATTTTCTTAGTTGGTACATAATGTGCTTTTTCTGTTCTAGCGTTCTATCTGGGACAGCACTCTATGCTTTGTCATAGTGTCTCCTTAGTTGTGAGAGTTCTGCAGACTTGTCCTGTTTTTGATAACCTGGACAGTTTTGAGGAGTACGGGTCAGGTATTTTGTAAACTGTCCCTCAACTGGGACTTGTCTGATGTTTTCTTCATGATTTGACGGGGGATATGGGGTTTTGAGAAGAAGACCAGAGGCAGAGTAGCATTCTCATTGCATCGTATCAAGGATACTGTCTGACACCCCTCCACCCCACCTCCTTTCTAAATTTCCAACGGGAGAGCTCAGCTCCTACTGAAATCAGGTCCAAGTCTCCCTCCTTGTTGGTGGAGGTTGGGGCCCCACTTCTGCTACCCTGACCTCTGTCACGACAGTGCTGCCTGGCTGGGGGTTGGAGGAGAGCCACGGCGAAGGTCACGGTCTCTAACACTTGAGTTGTGTGGTTGGAAAGAGATAATAACGTGGATGGCATGAGAAGGGACCCGCCTTCTCAAGGCGGTGCATGTGGGTGCGGGGTCCTCTGCTGGATCGTGCCATCATTCAGGGAAGGTGGCTCTGGGCTGTCCTCGTGTGGTAGCCGTCCTCACGGGGGGCTGCTCACATCTTTCCTGAACCTGAGCTCGTACAGTCTTTCACCAGAGCTTCCCTGAATGCTGGCAGGCTGACTGCCCTCTGCCCACCACCGAAGTTCCCCTGCCCCCCTCCCCCATTCTCCTCTCCCCTCCCCACCACTGCGGAGCCCTTCTTGGAGCCCTTCCTGCTCAGGGCGCAGGACCAGGGCGGCCGTTCAGCTCGTCTTCTGTCGCCATGGCAGCTGGTCAGAGTAAGCGGGGAGGACTGAAGGACACACGCTCAAACAAGCCCAAAAGCCTCCGGGCTGAGTGTCTATGACTGATTTAACAGTAAAAGTGATTGATCCTTCTGGATCATGCAGCCTCTGGACATTTAAAGCAGCGGGGATGGGTTGGGGACAGGCCGGACGCCTTTGCTGGGCCCCCTAATCCTGCCGGCAGAGTTCTCTCCTTACCTTCTGTTAGAGAGCAGCAGGGACCTTTCGTGCTGGGACTCAGGCGTCAGGGCAGAGGGCTTCATGTGACTGGGGGACTTCGCTGCTGGAGAGTTCACCTGTTGGCCCAAAGAGGAGTTCCACGGGGTTAGCTTGAATCTAACAACACGGGAGAGTATTCTTGATGTACTTAAGGGGGAAAAACTAGCTATAAAAGTTGGTTCAAACAACGTATGTGGGAAAAAATGAATCTGGACATAGTCATGACCATCAGGATCTACATCAAAATATTATCTTTGGCTAGCGGGGTTACAGGTAGTGTGTGATTTACTCGTTGTGCCACTCTGGGCTACGTGTTCCCAATTGAGTACATATTGCTTTTTGTAGTTAGGAAAAAGAGAAATGACAATTCTCCAGACTGCCTTTCTGGGTTTGCTTCCTCTTGTCCCGAAGACATGCTGCCAGAGTCAGGAGAACCGAGCGCTCCGCGTGGGGAGCAGTCGCACTGCGGTGCTGCGGGGCCGGCCTGCTCCCACACGGCGCCCGTGGACCGGGCCGCAGCTACCCGCGTCCTGGCGGGGGGTCCTGCGATTCTCCCAGAACCTGAGAGCACAGGGGCTTACGGGCCGCTGTCTCCCCGGGCACTGCTGTGGGACAGTTCTCATTGCCAGGCACAATCTGATGAGGTCGAAGGGTTTCTGCCTCGCCCCACTTGGGGGTACATCTACAGGCTGTGAAACCGCTCAGCATCAGCCCAGAATTGGCTCCTCAGTAACGGGGCGCCCCATCATCCTTGTTGCAGTCATCTGGTCCCTTTTGTTTCAGTGACATCATGTGAGGCAGAGGACATACCCACCCAACACCTTTCACTACTCTGGCTGTCACTGTCTATGTACTGTGTATAAATGTGCTCCCATGTATAATGCGCACCCACATTTTGGGCCCAAACTTTCAGGGAAATAATTTTTCGTATTAATATTTGCTTATATTTAGGTACTTGTTTTTTGTATTGTGAAGGAATTGTGGCATTTAGTTTTTAATATATTATGGTACAAGAAATTTTATGGAACACTTTTAACTCATAAGCACAGGTGAAAGAATTAAAAACATTTATATAGGTACGGAATGAGCACTACCCATGTACAATGCGCACCCCTATTTCCCCCTCACAAATCTGGGCAAAAAAGTGCTCATTATACACAGTAAAATACGGTAAGTCATAAACTGTCTGACTTAGTCAGCCCTGTCTGGGCACTTCCTGGGTCACATGGGAGGTCCCTCACCTACTGGACTCCCTTGGGCAGGGGCTGGCACCTCACTCACTGATGATCTCACCAGCAAGGGCTCTTAACTGGAGAACAGACAGAACCCAGGGGCGCTGTGAACATGGATGGGAACCCATCACAGTTTTATTTTTCCCAACATCTACCTGAAATTTAACATTTCTTTCAATGATAAGTGTGGACAACAAATCACAGTCATCTTAACAGTATCAGTGACTTTATCACCAGTAGAAATCACAGGTATTTTCCTGTTGTGTTACAGAGATCTTGAAATATTGTGTTCATCATACTTTGAAATTATGGTAAATATTGGGCCCGCCCCTAGATCTTATTAATGTATTTTTAAAGTGGTATATATATTGTTATACCATAACTTTGCCTAAAAATATATTGAGAACTGTACTTCAATCTTATTGGTTTTCTTTGTCATCTTGTGTATTTAATTTCATCCAAGTATTCTCCTCTATCATCTGGCCACATAGCTACTTGGTAACATATTGTTTACTACTGCCTGACTGTTCCCAGCAAATGTCTTCTTTGGCTCTCAATGTCCTTGTCCTTAAAATGAAGGGATCAGCCTGTCAGGTCAGCTCCGAGGGCCCCATCAGCCATACTAGTGATGTGAGCATGTACGTTTCATCACTTTTATTGTGCCGCAGCCGGGGAGTGACATGAGGACAGTCAGGACCGGGCTTTGTACTAGTATTTCTTAAAAGATCATCTTAGCCTTCATTATATTATAGAGAACTTTTAGGAATTTGTCTAGAAAATACACAAAAGTTTATCTGCAAATATGTTTCCAGTGAAATACTAGAAACAGCCTAACAATTACATAATAAATTAGTTGGACAGATTAAAATAAATCCTTATAATGGAATAGTGATAATCATTAGAATGATGGTGAAGAAATAATAACATGAAAGAGCAGCCATGCTATACAATAAAATAAAAAACAAGAAAAAGCCATCTGTGACACTTGAAGTCCCATGTAATTGTATTTGTGTAAGACCATGTGAATGTATGTTCATAGAAAAACGATAATATAATCCCACATGGTAAATGCTGGTTACCCTTAGAAGGTGGGGTTATGGTGATTTTTACTCCTTTGTGTTTTTCTGAATTTTCTAAAATTTCTATAATATGTGTGTGTGGGTATGTATGTGACTGTAATATGAAAAAACATCGATGATATGGGAGACCATCACACAAAGCAATGTGTGCTACCAATCCATTGCCCACCTTTCTATGTGACAGGCACCAACCTTGGGTCGCAACCCCTTTGGGGGTCGAACGACCCTTTCACAGGGGTCGCCTAAGACCATCGGAAAACACATATTTATGCGGACATGTACTTATGTGGACCAGTCACACGTGTAGAGAGCAGCTGCCAATAATTTTAGGGTTGGGGGTGACCACAAGATGAGGAGCTGTATTAAAGGGTCGCGGCATTAGGAAGGTTGAGAACCACTGCACCAGAACAAGGCAGCAATGAAGCCCTGGCCATTTGTATTCCTTGTCATGAGCCGGGACTGGGCACACGTGGGCCTGTGTGTTGCAGCCCCCTGGGGGTTGTGTGCCTGCCCCCCCCCCCGCCCCCCCCCTCGCCCCCTGCCCTGATGTTCCCCAGGCTACAGATGGAGGATGGATTCCAGGGCAGCAAAGGGCACGGCCAGACCCCTACCTGCAGGCTGGTGGCCTCCTCTGCCCACCAGGCTTCAAACTCTTTCTGCAGCTTCACCTTGGCTTTTTCCATGAGCAGCTGCAGATGCTCGATCTCCACCTTCAGGGCCTTCAGGCACGTGAACATTGTTTTATACCTGTTGTGAGATCAGGGCAGGGGCTCGAAGGTCACTGGCAGGGAGGGAGGGCTGTAAGGAGACTGCAGGGCCTGCGCCTCAGAAGCCTGGCAGGGAAACTCTGAGACCCTATCATTGCCCACAGAGACCAGAGTATGGTGCCAGGGTTCAGTTCACCGGAGAGGCAGAGCCTGGCATTTTTTCTCCATGTATGAGATGACCCACCCCTCTCCAGAATGCTAACCACCATTCTGAGCACTTAATCAGGGGCAGGCATTGCCCTAGGCACTAGACATAGATAGAGTTATTTAACCCTCTTTACAATCCTATAAAGGAGATACTGTGGGAAAATTCTACTCCCACGGATGTCCGCTCCGCCCCCCCCCCCTCCCCACTGCTCAACTTCTGTCACTGGACGAGAATCCTTCCTACTTAGCCTTCTACTATGGAGTTCGCTCATTTTCTCTGGCACCCCCAGGGAAGGTGCAAAACAGCACTTCCCCACTTTATCTACATTACAGATTTGGAACCTCATGCATGGAGAGGGGAGCGACCTGTTCTATGGCACAGAGCTGACACACAGAGCAGCCGGGATGGGAACTCAAGCCCTCTGGTTCTAGAACCAGTCTTAGCTGCCTCACCAGTGGTTCGCCTTCATGCTGAGGACCAAAAGTTATAATACTTCGGTTCATGTATGTGTGGGCGCTAGGTGTGCTGCAATGAATCAGAAGTTGTCCAGTGGGAAGCAGGTGAATAGCCAAACTGCAGAGATTTCTGAGATGACCCTGAACCAAGATGACCCCTTGGGCCAAGGAAACAAGATGGGGGTGGAGTAAAGACACAAAAGAGGGAATCCAAAGGGAACTGAGAAAACTAGAGTGAGGGAGTAAGAGGGCAACTGGGGCGCGTGCGAATCCAGGAGGAGGAGCTCAACAGAGTGTGTTCAGGAGGGCAGCGTGAGGCATTGTGGGGGGAGGGAGCTGGCAGGCGGAAACACAGTGATCAGGAGGGACCTGGAGACCAGCTGCCTGGGGCTTTGTTCTCCGCAGTCTCGGATGGCAGAAGCATGCGTGTGGATGTGTGTGGATGTGGGGGGCAGGGTGATGGGGTTTGCCCAGGGCGTAGGCCTCGGAGATTACTTGTTCAGTCTCCCCCAGACCTCCCATGGCACAGAGGAGAGACCAAACGTTTGTCGAGTGCATACATGAGCCAATGAATTAAGAAGCTTGACTGGAGTGTTAAGTGAGATCCTGTGACCATGCTGTATGCTAGTGATAGCCCCATGTTTATTGATGCCTGAGGTTCCTCACTCCACAACTGAAATCATCTGGGGACTCTAAATGGCTGCATGAGGGTGTGATGTTCTCAGGACACCTTTCAGATAGAGGCAAGGAGGCAGGAGGAAGCCCTCCCGGCAGAAGCCCTCTGTGGTCATCCTTCTTGACTCCCCTAGATGGCAGCAGGAGACAAGACTAGCTGCTTCCTGAGCTTCAGTCCTCCCCGGTCCGTGAGTCTGGGCTCCAGGGCCTGGGTTGGCCTTCTGCTGCCCCTTCTGACCTCACACTGCCTAGGTTCTTGCCTCACATCTGCCTGCTCAAAGGCAGCCCCTCCTCCAGCTGCTTTAGGACTCAGCTGCTGGACCCACTTCCCAGAGCAGCTCCGGGCCTGAGGCGTGAGCGCTCCGCCTGTGCTGGGTGGCTCCAGGCTGTCTCGGAGAGCCCTCTGGGGCTGGGGGCAGGCTGGGGGCAGGCTGGGGGCAGGCTGGGGGCAGGCTGGGGGCAGGCTGGGCAAGGAGAAAAGAAAGGGCACCTTTGTTTTTCTTCCTCCAGCTGGGACCGCAGCTTCTCTTCCAGCAGGTCTGGCCCCGAGGGCGCAGCCATGTTTTCGGAGATGCCTGGAAAAGGGAGATGCGGGTGGTTTACTCCGACGAGGAAGAAGGGCAAAGGGAGAAGCGTGATATTTAGGGCAGACGGCAGAGTCAAAGTGCATCCCAGGATGAAAGGCAACCTCCTAAGGTCTTCTTTGGCCTTCGGATGGGAACCCACTCAGCCCTCTGGGTGGCAACCTCTGCTTGGCTCGAAGTGCCTGAGGAGGCTTCTGGGAGTTTGCTCCCGTGGCTGTCCCTCCCACAGCCCGGCATCTGTCACTGGACGAGCATTCTTCCTCACGTTGCTATTACCCTTTTACTACTGAGTCCCGGCATTTCCTCTGGCGTCCCCAGGGAAGATGCAAAGTAGCATTCCGGGCTACAGAGCCCTATGCAAACTAAGACGGCATCACTGAGTCATTTCACATCTTTGCAACAGCTGGGGTGCCGAATTCTCCAGCCTGAAATCATGTCTCCCCTCTAAAGCAGTGCTTCCTAGGCCTGATTAACCCAGGCAACACTAATACGCAACCAGAGCTGAGGCCCACACGTGGGCGCCCTGCCCATGAGACAGGGCGACAGGGCCACGGTGGGGCCAGTGTGCTCATCTGGAGCCTGCCTTTTCCTAGCCGATGGGTGGGGTCTGTTGATCCTCTCGGGCATCTCTCTCTGGTTGCACTGAATCTTTCAGCCTCACGGAGGCGTCTTAGAAGTCACACAGCCCTGCTTCTGCTCACATAGGGGAGAATCTACTGTGGGCCAGGTGCTTTCTGGACATAATCAGACTTGACCCTTTTAGTACTCAACTGAGGTGTTACTGCTCCCACTTTACAGACAAGGGCATTGAGGGTCAAAGAGGTTAACCTGTCTAAGGGCACATGGCTAACTTCAAGAACCTGGATCTCAACCTGGGTTTGTTTGGTTGCGAGGTTCTTAGAGTCACAAACTGCTTGTATAGCATTTCTGACAGCTGCTCGTCTGCCTTCCGCCCAAATACCCGCAGTGGCACAGAGAGCACTACTTCGCACGATGGCACATTTCCCTGTGGGCAGCTCTGTTTCCTCTGGCTTTGAGCTGAGACCTGCCCCACTAGTGTCTTTTCATCTCGGCTTTGGATCTTTGGAGCAGCACAGCATGTTTTCTTCTTAACCTGATGGTTCTTTAAATTTCTTAACAACAACAACATGCCACGTGTGTCCGGAGCGTTGTTCTCAGGCCAGCTCTGCCCAGTTCCCTTATCCAAGGGCTCAGTGGCATGGTTATTTTCTAACTGATCTTAAGTACAGAGCCTAAATCTGGACATCGTACTCCACGTAAGTCTGAGGCGGACAGGGTACGGAAGGGCTCTCCTCTGTGGTACAAATTCACACCGTGTGTTTCTGTAGCAGCTGCATTACTAACAATGCCCACTCACTGAGTGCCTTCTGTGTGCCAGGTTCTGCCACGTTCTGCTGGGCACTAGGCCGGATGCTCTACTCACCTGATGGGTAGTTCTCGAAATAACCCAGCAGGGAAGGCATTATCACCTCGTGTCAGTTAGAGTCTCTGGGGCTCAGAGAGTGCTGTGAATAACCCAAGGTCGCATAGCTAGGAAGTGGCAGAGCTGGGAGTTGGACCCATTTTTTTGTTGGGTTCCAAAGAACTAAATGTTTACACCAGGCAGCCTGGCCAACATGTTTTTGTTCTTCAGCAGCTTTGTCATTGTCAAGGCCATGTCAGTTTGTCATTGGCCAGTATTAAGCTTGAGGTCAGTTCAAACACTTTCATACCTTTATGAGTGGTTGTCAAAACGCTTCTGATTTCCGTGTGATTGTCCTTGAGGTCCCGAATGCGACACTTCGCATTCACTGGGGCTTTTGCCTGCGGGAGGTCCTTATTCCACTACGCCTTTATTCTTTCCCCTTTGGGTGCCTTCTATGCCCTTATCTAACTGGTTGATAAATACAGTAAGTGAATTAGGATTCTGTCCTTGGTCTTCCAGGCACATGTTACTCTCTCTCCCTTGTGTCAAGTGACAACTGTCACCTATAAACTGACTGAACCAGCATCTTACTCCATTATGTAAGCACAGGAGATGTGGGTACCATAGACTTCCCAACCAAAGACCACCCTGTCGCCCACGCTGGTACATTTTATTGGCCCTGACGAGCCAATAAAATGAGTCCACATTGCCACTTCCCCAGGCACAGGCACCAGAAGGCCCTCCAGGGCAGGGCCTGGCCCGTCTGCTCTTCGTACATCCCCCAGCTCTTTGTTCACACCTCACGGGTAGGGTACACTCAGTGCT
The DNA here is from genome assembly GCA_004026885.1 of Lyroderma lyra. Classification (NCBI taxonomy): domain Eukaryota; kingdom Metazoa; phylum Chordata; class Mammalia; order Chiroptera; family Megadermatidae; genus Lyroderma; species Lyroderma lyra. The sequence continues at coordinate 59,762 of PVJL010006831.1, read as the reverse complement.
CCCTGTCTTCACGGGCCCTCATCCTCTCTGAGAAACGTTAGACATGATAAACTGAAGGAAGTGTCTGAACATCAAACTGATACTGCTAGGACTTGAAATGGATGGAGTATTTGTTCTCTTAATAGTTTCAGAAATGGACAAATGTATCTTCCAGACCGCTAAAAAAGAAAAAAAAGGCTGTGACTCTCCTTCCTCCTTTGAATACGTTTGGACCCACACCAAGAGCCCTCCTGAGGAATGCAGGCAAGTCCCCGCTCTGTGGGGACTGGCTGGGTGTCCTGCAGCCGCACACGGCATGGCAGGGCCCTGGAGGTGGGCGAAGGCAGACTGCTGGCTCTGCACAGGGGCGTCTCGGTGAGCCCACCAGAAGCAGTCCCTCAGGGCCTCGTGAACGGGCGGAGGGCAGGAGAGGGGCTGAGATGCCTGGCTGCCCCAGCAGGAATGCAGAGCCCCTTGTAGGAGAGCGGCTCTTGCCTTGCCCCATGTTCAGTTGTCTTTTCCGGGGGCAACGGAGAAACACGCCCCGGAGCCTGGGGCAAGGAGAGCATCGGAATGCAGCTGACACAAGAATGGGGGATGATGCCAGCTACCATCTCACTGTGCCACCTCACTTACTCTTGTCACTCTAGCTGACAGATAGGATCACTTCCATTTTCCAGACAAGGAGACCAAGGCTCAGGGTGACCAGGTGACTTGTTCAATGCCATAAAGCAGTGGTGTCCAACCTTTTGGCTTCCCTGGGCCACACTGGAAGAAGAAGTGTCTTGGGCCACACAGAAAATAAACTAACACTAACAATAGCTGATGAGCTACCAAAAAAAAAAAAAAAAGTCACAAAAAAAGAAAATCTCAGAATGTTTTAAGAATTTGTGCTGGGCCTCATTCAAAGTTGTCCTGGGCCACAGGCTGGACATGCCTGCCATAGAGCTACCGAACAGCAGGGCCAGGCTTTGAATCCAGGACTAGTCATTTCTTTGCTTACAGAATGAATGTTTATGCGTGTCGACCATGGGCTAGCTCCTGTGCCGGGGCAGTCTACTGGGGAAGGCAGACATTAAACCAACAAAAAATGAGTCTATGATATAGTGCCAGGGGTTGAAAGGTGCTATGATGAGGACAGAGAAAGCTGGATGAAGGCCAGAGAGTAGCCGTGTTAGGTGGGGTGGTTGGGGAGCCTCTCTGAGGAGGGTCATTGAAGCAGAGGCCTGAATGAAGGGAGAAAACAAGCAATGCAGAACTCAGGGGAGAGTATAGCAGCAAGTGCAAAGGGCCTGAGGTATGTCTGTTGGTGCATCTGAGGAACAGTGAGAAGGCCAGTATGTCTGTAGTGTGGCTCTTCCTGCCTGCGATGATTTGGGGGCACAAGAGAGATTGCTATAACTCCTCTTCCCACTTCTCCCCCCCACATACCAAGTAAGGGAGAGTGGTAGGAGCTGACGCCAGATCACACAGGACCTTGAGAGAGACGGGAGGCTGGAGGGTTTTGAGGAGAGGAACAGTGTGATCTATTCCTTTGATAGCCAAGCCAAGTGGCTTTTTGCTGAGCAAGACAAAGCTACTCCAAATTGAAGAACACTTAATGCGAGGTGGCGCCAGGATGCTGTAAGCCTGTTGAAAAGATCTGGAAGAGAAAGCTGGGGCAGGGGACCTTGGGCAGTGAGAATGAGGACACAGCCTACCCCCAAGACACAGCTACACGCATTGTCATGACAACCAAAGGGACCTCTTGCCAAAGGTGATGTTTGCTCAGTGCAATGCATTGTAACCAGCAGACAGCCCTGGCTGCTTCTGATGCTCCTGATGCTTGGCTTACCCGAAGAGAGACAGGGGCTGGGAACTCAAAGAGAAGTGACCAAAAGTGCTGAGCAAGGACAGGGTGGTGGTGGTGGTATGAAAGGGCATTTGGCCTTTGTGTGGTAGGTCTTCATGCCCACTGGGATGGTGACCAGGGACAGAACCCCCAGTCACCTGACGGGAGGCACCAGAGCTCTCCTCTCAAGCACGAGATTCCAACTGAGACAGGAGCACAGGAGGTCACAGCCTTGAGTGGCCCTGTGGTCACACTGTGAACCTGCACAGGCAGCAGCTCCACAGTAACACAAAAGCAAGAAAGAAGGGCTTTATGCTAGCAGCTGTGTGTGGGTCTGAATGTCACACACAGAGGGAGACCTGAGCTGTCAAACAGTAGCAGAAAGGGGAACTTCAAATAGGGAACACACAGTCGCAGGCTGGCCCGACCTCTGAAGTGTCAGGTGTTCGGGAACTAGCAGCACAAGGACAAGAGGGGCTTTTGCTGGGAAGGCCAGCCTCCTGCGGGTCCCCTCCAACCTGGCGTGATTTGGGGGGCACTAGAGAGATCGCTATAACTCTTCTTCCCACTTCGCCATCACACACACAGATACACGGACACACACCCACCCCACACACAACAACTCCCCTACACAGTAATTCGATGTCTGAAATGTGCAGAATCTCTGTCTTTGGTTCAGTGACTCTCAACTGGGGGTGCCCACAGGAATCACTTAAGGAGCCTGCAAAGGCACAGACAGCTGGCAGAATCTGCAGACCTACTGAGTTAGCATTTCCATGGCTTTCCTGGTGCTGCTGGTGCTCACGCCTCACTGAGAAACACCGCCCAAGGCTCTGAGCCCGCTTTCAATGCAAGTCCTTCCTGCATGAGATACCAAGAATGCAGGGGCCGCCATTCTTAGATAGGAGGGTGTGGGAGCTAGCATGTCACTTTGCCTCTGTTGACCTGCCAGGCCTTTGGGAGCCACTGCGGAGAACAGAGGCCCCGGGGTTTGCAGCAAGGAAGCACAGTCTCCGTAGGCCTGTACTTGGCCCTTGCAGTTGGTGGGTAAAACCTGAATACAGATAACCACCATGCGGCTGTGCTGTCGGTAAGGTACTCCATGAGTCTTACAGTAATATAATTGTCATGGCCCCCCAACACAGACGGGGGAGCTGAGTCCTGCCAGGGGGCGTAATCTGCCCAAGATCAGACCACTGGTGAGTAGAGCGGAGGTCAGGACCCAGCTGTCTGACTTCAAAGCTGGTGCTTTTTCCTCTGTAAGTGATTCGGATAATGAAGGAAGCCATGGGGCAGATCACTGAAGCCAGTATTGACTTGTCCTTGGTGTTTGAAGGTGATACTCTTTCCTGTGAATACCTTTCAGATCTGGGACTGGGGCTGAGAGAAAGCCACAGCTTCTTCCTGAGGGTTGGCCTGTGAAGTCCGCCCTCTGCGAACAAAACCCCAGCCTGCACCCTGACCCCAGCTGCCACTTGCAGCTCACCTGCTGGCTGTGAGGAGCTCTCCTGATCCACTGGGGCCTGCTCCTCTCCAAGTTCAGCCCGCGGATATCCAGAGCTGGCCCGCTCCCTCTCCCTGACTGTGTGCTAGAAGTGCTCAGGAAGGCAACAGCTGCATTTTTAACCAGCACCAGAGCCTAAAGGGGCCCTATAGGTCTCCATACCGCAAAGGCCACAAGGCCCAACGTGGCCGTCCTCTGGCCAGTCCCCTGCATGGGAGAAGGCTGTGAGTCACCAGGCTCTTCTGTGACAGACGAGACATCAGAGCCAGAGAGTCATTCCAGCTGGTCGCCTCAGCTGCCCAACTAATGATTCATTTGCTGAGTACCCCTCCTGGGGCCACAGTGTCTCACAGAAGTGTAGATCACCCAGCCTCACCTTGTCTGAGAAGTCAAAGTGTCTAATCTTGCGGAGATGAATGGTGTCAGTGGCTCAATTACCACCATGGTCAGAAACACAGCGGCAGAGTCTGGCTTCCCCATCGGACCATTTCCTGTTTATAGCTCAAATTTATTGTCAGCTGGAGTAATCGCAGACTGACGGGTGTTCAGCGCCACGATCCATCTTGGTGTTTGTTGGTTCCTTGCAACACCATAGCAGCCCATGGCCTGCTCAGACGAATGGGTGTGATGAACACCCTGCACACGCAGGGACTGGTAACTGCGTGGGTACACTCCCACCCATAGCCATGGGTCCCCCCACACTCACTGCCTCCATCTTCCCCTCAGGGAGATCGGGGCAGTCTTACGAGAGGAGTATTTAGAGTCAGAATTGTTCGATATGCCTATTTGGAGCAAAAGAAAGGCTCAGACACCCCCTAATATTAGATGGAAGGCCATCTGCCATTTCTCCCTGCCTGAGTAACCTCCCTTGCTTCTACCCCGAACCTCACTGCCTGAGATCATGCCCCCCGGGATGCTGGCCTCTCTCCTTTTGCGTTTGCTCCTTCTTCCCCACCGTGTTCTCTGTAGCAGACGTAGAGGTCAGTGTGCACTAAGGCCAGTGTGGACTTTCAGGCACTAAAAGGGAGGCCATTTCTCTTCTTGTCATTTGCTTCAGCTTCACACAGTTTCCTTCAATGGTCACCTCTGTTCACGTGGGAGCTCTCTCTCTGTCCCATCTCTTCGGAACCCTTTCTCCTTTAACCCCACATCTATCTTGGGGCTTCTGGCCAGCATTCTTTTGGTGGCGGCCACTCAGAGCCCAGCTCAGTGACATTCTTTCCGAGGCTCCTGGGGCCTCTCTCTCCCACCCCAGGCTTCCAGAGGGAGGCTTATCCAGAGGCTGATCCTGCCTGCTTGTCAGTCCACTGTGAGCCCTCCTCCCTCCTCAGCTGGAGGCGTGCTTGCATTTCTGAGCTCAGAGTTTCTCGCCAAGTCCAAGTCCCTTGGCAATTCTACCCTCTGCCACTTCAGCCTCACTGACCGGTGGTGGCCACATGCCTCAGTCTCAGTGGCTTTTCAGAGAGACATTAGCAGGAACCTTGGCATCCCTATAACCCAATTACCTCTTTGTCACACTGGACCCAGCCAGTCTGGAATGTTCTTAGGACACATGCCTTTTGGGGAGGGCAGTTTTTCTCATGCTTGTAAGAGTGAGCATGGCTTTCCTTTTATAAACACCACTAAGGATGATGGGTTGTGGGGTTTGGTTGATTCCCTTGACTGGCTTATAAGACAAATTTCAGGACTTCTGGGAATTGAGTTGAGGATCCTTAACCCTGTCTTCCTTCACTTCTGGAAGACTTATTTGCTACTAGCCAATTTGTAAGTCAATTGTTCATTTGGTCAAAGTTTATTATATACTGTGTCAAAAGTTCTGAGACAGATCACACAGTAGAATTGACACATTTTCAATGTAAGATGGTGAGAGCGGGTTGGACAAACAAAATACCCACACCAATGTTGGGAAAAGGCCAGGGGAAATTTTTGAAGGGTATTTCTTTAAAGAGAGCTAGCAGTTGCCTTAAGCCCACCTTATCTTCTTCACTGGGACCATGTGTGTGGAGGTCCTTCTCTCTCCCTCAAAGATAGTCATGGGGCTTGAAGGAAACCACTCAGAAAGTTTGATGAGAATCCTGGGGAGTGGTGTGTGTGTGTGTGTGTGTGTGTGTGTGTATGTTTGCATGTGCTCATGCATGTGCACATGCGGTGGACTGAAGTTTGATTCCCATTCAGAAAATGTAGAGGGTGAGGCGTGGGCTGATGATGTGTTAGGAGTTAGAGCAAAGACTTGCTGATGTGTTCCTATAGACCCAACATGGGCTACAAGCATGAAAGAGAGTCAGGTTAGGGTCACCTCAGTGTGCAGGTTAGGGTCACCTCAGTGTGCTGGTTGTTTTAACAACCAGCTCTCTGAAGACAAACAATAACTGATTGGTAATGATCACTAATTTTTGTGATGTAAATAATCCTATCATGGCCAATTTCAAGCTACCAACATGTTGTTTTTGAATTGGGAGCTGGGACGAGGTGCACACAGGAGTCCTTGTGAGCCAGTGTGAGCTGGTTTAGCACATCACTTAGACAGTCCAGCACAGTACTTGGGACTTGGACCCTTTTTAATAGGGACCTTATAAAGAAGCCTGGCAGTGGACCACAGGATGCCTGGGGGCTATGCATGGGACTTATTTCAGTTGCTTCTCCAAATCCACCCTCCACCCTCTTCCACTCTATTTGCCCCAGGAGGCTGGCTGGTACAACACTGGACTTTCTTACCTCTTGGAATCTAATCTTTCGTAGAGTTCTGGAAATTAGTATAAACCATTTAAAACAAAAAAGCTCAGAGAATGATTTAAATAACATCCATGTACCACTTCTGTATTTTGAAAAATCTAAATTGTTATCCACAGCTGCTCCCATTTTTGTTTTTGAACTAAAACGTTGCAGAGTTGGTGGGGAGCCTCCTTAGTGTCCTCCCAGTTCGCTCACCTCCTGCCCCAAAGACAACCCTGGCTTTTATTTCTCACTCTACTTCTTTCATGTTCCTTAAACATTACTTAGCTATTTCTTTACCTAAGAGGAAGTAACATAGGGCACTCTTGTAAACATTTGCTGGACTGCACGCCTGTACATATGAGGTCTGATAAATGATTTTGTGAACTCATCCTAGTTTTCTACATACCTCATTGTTGAATATCACTATGGTCACCTTTGAAGTACTCCCCTTGGGAAGCCATGCACTGATACCAACACCTAGGTCACCCTTCAAAGCAATTTTGGAACTCTTTTTCTGGGATGGCCATCAGAGCTGTTGTCATATTAACCTGGATGTCCTGAATGTCATCAAAATGTCTTCCTTTCAATATTTCCTTTATCTTTGGGTAAAGAAAAAAGCCATTGGTGAAGAAACAAACAACCCATGGACACAATCAATAGTTTAATGTTTACTTGGGGACGAGTGGGTTAGGGAGGGGAGAAAGGGGAGAAAGTGGGAGAGGAGCGGGGGAAGCTAAATATAAGGTGATGGAAAGAGAAGTCACATTAGGTGGTGAACTTATTATACAACAAGTTGACAATGCACTGTAGAATTGTATGCCTGAAACCTATGTAATCCTTGCTAACAGATGTCACCCCAATAAATATAACAATAAAAAATGAATTAAAAAAAAAGAAAAAAAAAAAAAAGAAAAAAGCCATTGCGGACTAGATTGGGTGAGTAGGGAGGGTGTTCCAATACAGTTATTTGTGTACTGACTAAAACCTCTCTCACAGACAGTGCTGTGTGAGCTGGTGCATGAGACATGAGTTGTTGGCAAAAAGGGTTTTTACAGGGTTTTTTGTTTTGTTTTGTTTCATTTTGTTTTAACTCTTTCACACAGCCTTTTCAGCACTTCCAAATAGTCAATTCATGATGAACAATTCCTCTGATATCAAAAAAGGTTAGCAACATCGTTTGGACTCTTGATTTGGACTGATGGAACATTTTTGGTCATGGAGAATTGGGTGACTTCCATTTCACACTTTGACACTTTGTTTCTGGGTTGTATTGGTACACTCATGTTTCATTGCCAGTGATAAGATGGCCAAAAACATAATCTTGCTTCTCTAAAAGGTCTTGATAAACTTCGACTCTCCTTTGTTTTTGTTCATCAGTGAGCTCCTTTGGGACCATTTTTGCACACATATTCTCATGCTAAGGTTTTCAGTTAAGATTTTTCTAACTGTCTCTCTATGGATGTTTACTTGGCCTGCTATGCTTCTCACAGTCAACCGATGATTTTAATTCATACTTTGACCAATTTTTGCAATGTTTTATTCAGTTTTGCTTGTTACTGGCCCCCTGACCTCTCTTCATCAGTGATGCTTTCTCTCCCTTCAGAAAAACTGAAGGGAGAGAAAGCATCCATTTGTACACTGCCGTTTTCTTCATGGCATGATCCCCATAAACTTGGACTAACATGTTTCTGATTTCACTTCCACTCTTGCCAAGTTTAAGAAGAAATTTAATGTTCATTCGTTGCTCTAATTCAAGCTCCGACATTCTTGTAACTGCACAGAAAAACACTCAACAATGATGAACACAACTCAACAAGACACTGCCACATGTTAACACGAACACAGCTGTGAGACACAGATACACCAAGGTTATGAAACATTACTGAACTGTTTGTATGCCAATGTAAGCACATGGTGGTAAGTGCATGAACTTAATGATCAGACCCCATAAAGCTTTGTGCATCTTTCTGTATTTATGTAATCTTTCACAAGCACCCACTCCTCTCTCTCCAGTGAATAGTATTGAAAAATTTGGGATTTACATGAATAGTATAATTCCATATATCTATATCTATATCATCTATCTATCTATATCTTCAGCAATTTTCTATCACCATTATGTTTTTGAGATTTATTCACATTGCTACATGTAGATCTAGTTTATTTATTTTAAATTCTCTACAGTGTTCTAGTGTATGAATATACATAGCTATAGCTCATTTTTTCCACCTCCTACTGGAGGACCTTGGCTTGTCTCCTGTTTTTGTTTGTTTGTTTGTTTGACTGTTTGCTGTGATAAGAACAATGCTATGATGAGCACCTCCTTGGGCATGTATGTGATGCCCTCTTGGGTGTACATTCCTCAGCATGGGATTGCAGGGTTGTAGGGTTTTGTGCATCTTCAGCTTTATCAGATATTGCCAGGATCATTCCCAAATGGTTTATTCATAGACTTTACTATACAATTCACTTTCCTGTGCTTTTCTTTTCCCCTTCCTCCCTCCCTCCTTCCCTCTCTCCCTTCCTTCCTTCCTTCCTTCCTTCCAATGGAAAATTTTTTGCTTTGCTCTCAGGATATTACCTGCCCACAACTCTGCCCTTACGTACTCCTACATATGTGTGGACTCCTGGCTTCTTACAAAAGCTCCCTCATGGTTTCCTGAATAGACTCCAGTATTTTCAAAACACCTCTTAAAACTTATTGTTGGTTGTTTGGAACACACAGAATCTATTGCTTGTGTTTGAGCACAGATGGCCCTAGTTTCCTGTTGGTAGGTTATCCCCAAACTCATAATTAACTTCTCTGAAGGAATGGGAAGGTCATTACACACACAACATTGCTAGGAAACACCATGACCTTTCCAGGGTTGAGATTTGCCAAACACAACTGGTGATCTTTATTATGTGTAAGGGAGAGAGAGGACAGGTGGAGGCACCAGCCATATTATACATTTTAGTCTAGTGGATGAAGAGGCTATACTTTTGTTTTCTATACATTTGATTGTTATGGACTTAAAGTTTGTGTTCCACCCCCCATTCATATGTTGAAATTTAATCCTCAGTGTGATGGTATTTGGGGGTGGGGCCTTCAGGAGGTAACTAGGTCATGAGGGTGGAGCCCTCATGAATGGGATTAGTGCCTTTATAAGGAGAGACCAGACAGCTAGCTCACTCCTTTTCTGCCATGTAAGGACACAATGAGAAACCAGCAATCTGCAACCCAGAAGAGGGCTGTCACCAGAAACTGAGACCATGCTGGCATCCTGATCTCAGGCTCCCAGCCTCTGCAAAACTGTGTGATGATTTTTGTTCATCAGACATCTAGTCCATGGTAGTTTGTTATAGCAGCCCCCACTGACTGACATCGGTCACACACCTAATTCATTTAAAGTAGCACACATGGTTTCTTTACATTTGTGAGGAAACCTGGCAACTGGCAGCAGGATCATCAGTGACCAAGTGCTCAAAGCAATAGACAGCCCCTCTCTGGGGCTTGACTGCAGTTTTGAACAGAAGAGTGATTAATAGTGCTTGTGAGCAAATGTGGGTAGAGAGAGGTGGCAACTGTGGGACTGTGGTGACCTCCACGAGTTATGCCCATGGGTGCTGGTGACCCAGAGTCGTGTAGGTTCTGTGGCCGGGGGCTGTGCCTGCTGCCCAGGCATTTGGTTCATCTGGTTTCTGGCACTCAGAGTCACAGTCTATGACAATTTGCTGAGCATTCTACTCTGTTCTCAGCTCCATCACATACATACCTTGCTCAACACTCTGACCAGCCTAGCGGAGCAGATGTTCTTGTCATGTAGACAAGAAAATGGAGATTTGGGATGTTAAGGAACCAAGGTCATGTGACTAGCAGAGATTAGAGGCATGATTCAAGCAGGGTTCTCCTGAAGTTAAGGCAGGTTTTAGTAAACCACAGTTGCTGTTGTAGACTGGCCTCCAGGCCATGCCCAGAGCCTCCTTCTGTTCTCCAGGATAACTGGTGAGGGAGTCTGGAACCATTCGAAGGGTCTGAGGCCTTGGTGATTGGGAACCAGGGGGGGATGCCTTCTCACTCTCAGCCTCCCTCTTAAGCCTGGAAACTTGGTTTCGCAGCAAGTATCATTGAAGCTGGTCCTACACTCATATTCACAAGCAGCTGTGGATGGGAATCCACTCAGGTGGTAGGACTTTATCATGAGCACTCCAGAGCCACCTGAGTCCTTTTGGAACCAGCTGAGATGCCATCTCAGCCTTGGGGTGAGCTGCTTCCTTTGCGTTCTGCCTTACTCCAAGGGGTCGGCATTCTTTGACCATTTGTTTGTGAGAGGATGAAAATACCTCTAATACATCCAAGCCCTCACATGTCTCCCCACCAAGGGCGAGTGTTTCCTGCAAGTCTTAAGGAAGTCTGCATTCACAAAGAGGTACAATCATGGCCCTGGAGGGTAGAGGAGTGTTAGATTCATTTGTTCCTTCAACAAGTATCAGTAGCACCAGCTAAGTCTCCGGTACTGTGCCTGGCACAGGATATCATTTGGTCCAACCACCCTATTTTAGAAATGTTAGAATCTGGGCATTGAGCCCCTCAACTGTTGCCTGATGCATCTTTAAGGCACAAATTTGATCCCTTAGGTATCACTGATTTATTCAACAAACATTTACAGAGGACCTACTGTGTGCCAATCACTGTGCTCAGTGTTGGGGAAATAAAGTCACTCAATTCAGTGGGGAAGATGGATAAGAGACTAATAACTACCGTACAATGTGAGGAGTTCCATCACAGTGGGCTATGCAGAGCTGTGGGTGAGCCCAGGAGAAACTGAGGCAGTTTGGGGGGAGGGTAGCTTTGACTACCTGCTTTTGGAAATATCTTTAACAGAGGACTGATGGGAGGAAGATGTGTTAAAAGCTGTAGAACCCTATGTTCAAACACAGGCCTAATTGCAAATAAGACAAATTGAAGTTGCTTTGGTTGAATCGGGGTGCGGGGTGAAAATCCTGGGGTTCTGTCACTAGCTCCCCTCACCCTCACCTTGTGGTCCCTAAGGGGCCATGTGGAATGCCTAGGTCCCACAGAACCCATTTTGAAAACCACTGGGCTAGATGATGCCAGGAAGTCCCCTCCAGTTCCGCCTCAGTCAGTGAGAGGTTCCTTTGCACATCCCGGGATCCCAGGTGTCATGTGCCATCTGGGTCATCCTCCGCGCAGTGAAGTCTGGTGACTAAGTGGATGGCAGTCTGGCCTTTTGCTTTCTCACACATTTGTTGTCCACAGGGGCAGCAGTGCAAAAAGCACGTTAGGACTCAGTCTTCTTTTTTTTTTTTTTTTTTTTTTTTTTTTTTTTTTTTTTTTTTTTTTTTTTTTTTTTTTTTTTTTTTTTTTTTTTGGTATGTGGGTAGCTCCCCGACCGGGAATCGAACCCAGGCCACAGCACCGACAGCGCCAATGCCGAAGCCTTAAGCCACTACACCATCAGGGAACTCCCTAGGACTCAGTCTTAAACAGTTTTACATCAAATGGGGGAAGGCGGTGAGCACAGAGGCCTCTGTTGGAGAAGAGCAGGGACACCACAAGAGGTCACTGCAGGAATTCTCTTTGGGAGGAAAGCTGCTCTGGAGGATGCTAAGCTGGACTGATGAGCTAAAACAAGGAGCCCTCAGCTTCGGTGCCTCTCCCACCTTCCTTAAAGCCCCCGCTGGGGATTGGGGCTGTCACTGCCTGGTTTTCAGGGTCCAGTGGTGCACACTACCAGTGGCACTGCAGTCACAAGGGGCTGCTCCTGGGGGTTGCTGAACTCCCGGGTGGTAACGGGGTTGGGGGAGAGAGGAGGACTAGTATTCAAAAGGCTAGTGTTTGCGGGGGACTACCAGATGCCATTTAGAATCTGCCAGTGTCATGTTTGTGGATTTTTTCTTTATATTTATTAATCATTATTATTATTGCTATCTTCTGTATATGAAAAACATGCCTACAAGTAGAGGCAGTGGAACATTCCAGCAAGTTATGTTTTCATAGAAGTTGAGTCAAGGGATAAATGCGGAGAAAGGTGTGGGGTCATCCAACGTGGCTGCTCGTGTTGGGCACATCTGTGAGTTTCTCAGGGCAGTGATCCCTCCACTTCCGTTGACCACAGAACAAAATAACTGACAGCTCACCTACCCTCGAGGGGCCAGGCCAGGGCCATACAGTGTGCGCTCAGTGTAGGATGCCTGGGGCAGCCCCAGATGGCATATGTCTATAGCCAAGAGTCCGTGAGGCCTGCCCTGGGCTTGGACTGGAGGTGCGTGCACCCAGTGGATCAGCCCAGCTCTGGGGCAAGGTGATGGCTGGGGTGGGGGTGGGGGTGGGGCTGGGGGGGGCAGATTATTTACTCATCAGTCAGTTAGCGGATGCTAAGGAGCTAGAGTGACTGCCTGGCCTTTCTTTTCCTAAGAGGACTCTTTGACCAAGACTTCCTTGCTCACAGAGGTTCAGTGCCTCAATGGCCAGTGGGACAAATGCTCAGATCCAAGGCTCTCAATGAACTAGCCCGACTCACCATTTTAGCCTTTTTCTGGACTATTTCAAATCAGCTTCCCAAGAAAGTCATCCTGCCCTCCACACATACATACCACATGCCATACACACACCATATACATACTGCACACACATGCCACTCCCCACACCATACCCCACATACACATACATAACATACCACATACCACATGCCACCTACATGCCCCCATGTGCCACACACACACTACATGCCACCTACATGCCCCCACACACCATACACATATCACACATGTCACACACATAAACACACCACACACAAATACATAACACACCACCCCCACATATACCACATATACATACATGCCACACACATAACACCCCATATACATACATAACAAGCATACCACACATACCACATACATATATGCACCACACACAACACACATACAGCACACACGTGCCACCTATACACACCACACACACCGCACGCATACTACACACACCTACACTACACACACACACATGAACACATACCATCCCATCGCGCATACAACGACCCCCCTTCCCCTTCCCCTAGGTTCTGAATCTCTTTAAGACTCGGCCCAGGCTATGGCCTCAGTGACGCCCTCAGGGGACACTCTCGCCTGTATGTTCCCCAAGCTCGGATGGCCTGTTCTCGTCACCTCATACATTTCATATGCTAAATGGAGGTTCCAGGTGTCTTCATTTTAATCACTGGCAGTTGGTAGAATTGTGATTGCGAGCTAAACGAGAGCCAGCCCCTGACCCAAGATTGCTCAGGGGAGCCACCTGAGGCCCGGGGCCCATGTTCCCAGGCCCGGTCGCTCCTGGTTTTACTCCTGCTCTGCGAGAGCATCAGAAAGCGGGGTACCTGGAGCATGTTATCTCAGCCGCTCACACCAACACTTTCAATGACTTATGCTTTAATGTCAGGCCTCTTGCTTTTATAGAGGGTCGATATCAGAATCATCCGGTTGAACAACATTTCGGTATATTTTGTAAAACTGCAGTTGAAGACATCGCTCACTATGTCACTCAGTGTCCTTTGCGCAAGGGTCTGCACCATAAATTCTGGTTTGTGTTTGGTTCCAGAAAGAAATTCTATTTCTGCAGATAAATTAGTTAGTATGCTTCCTGCTGTCAGAAAATGAAAATCCGGAACTCTGGCTGCTTCTCTTCCTGTTTAGTGGCTCGATAAAAGAGAGTCAAATTTATCGCCTGTGTGTTTTAATCCGCTCAGCTGTGGGGTCCAAAAGCATTTACTCCTTCTACTTCTTTTAAATGGACTTATTTTATGTTTAAATGTCTCATTATACTTTTGCAAGATGTGTGAGTCTGGAAGTCACTCGGAGAAGCATTGATTTGGCCTATTTATTGCCCGTGCTGGCTGCCAGGGGCAGAGAGATCGATTCAACTACACCCAGCTTCCTAGGAGCTCCCGTTTTGGTGTGGAGGATAGCTATGGACATACATGATTACAAAACAAGGCTGGTGCCTGAGGCTGGAGGACAAAGTGGGCTTGGGGAGTGGCCAGGGAAGGCTGCACGCAGGAGGTCAAGAGGGAATTGGTTTGGGGGCTGAAGTGGGAAGAGGACATTGAAGGGCACAATATATGTGTCTAAATCTGAAATTAATAAAGTTATCTTTTTATGTACATGTCCCCTCATGCTGGCTGGAGTGGAAACCCTTGGAGGGCAGGCATCGGATCTCTGTCCCCCCGTGGGCCCCATGATGCCTGGTACAAGGCTGAGGGCAGTGTGGTGTGATGGTTAGAGTGTGGGATATGGAGCCGAACTCTGGGGGTTTGCATCCCTAACTGAGCAAACTCAGGCAGGTTCATGTAACCCCCTTGGGCTTTAACTGTAAAGTGAGGATAATTGTAGTATCTAGCTCATGGGAATTTTAGGAGCATTAAAGAAAAAAGTAGAATCATACCTGGCACATAGTAAAATACTCAAGAAATATTTGCTGATTAGTCTCATCTGCATTATTGACAATAGTGCATGTACCATTTAGGCAGCTAGTACAATGAAGTGAAAACACACACACACACACATGCACACACTGAATTCAGCAAAGCACGCTCAACCCAGCCAGCTGAACCTAGTTCAATCAGTATCGCTTCCAAGTGACGCCCTAATGTAAAATAACTGTTTTATTGTTTCTGGAAACAGTGTGTGGGGGTAGGCCCTGCTCTAAGTCCACCAATAACTTTGTTTGTTGATGACATTCTCTGAACTGGTCATTGATGCATCTCTTAAAGGACCCCTGACCCCAACTCTGGCTGTTAAATGTAGGGGGCTAACGGGACCCAATGCTTCTTCTGTGCCCCTTCTATCTTGTCCACTGACTTTCCAAAGGACCAGGGTTCCAAGGGTAGGCAGTACCTGAAGGGAGGGCCATCATCTGGATTTTCAGCCAGGAAGGGCTGTAGAAGTCATGCTGAGAGGACACCCCCCCCCCCCCAACTGGCCTCTCAATGGACACTTGTCTGTGTGCCAGTGGTGTGGTGGTAAATGTTTAACAATGGGCTCTATGAGGGGAAAACAGCCCCAATTTACAGGCTGACCAGAAGTTTCATTTTAAATGGAAGGGCACGTAGGGTCAGCCTACTGACACCTTGAAGTTAGCCCAGTGAGAAGAGGCCGACCACATGTACCGTTTGACACGGGACAGTATTGTTTTCTGTCCAGTTTAAAACAGTACGTCTGGCCAGCCTACTACAGAGCCATATTCTTATGCAAAATAATGAGAAAACGTCTCAGATCTGCTCAATACGCCCTCCTCCCCCACAACAACCAAGCTCACCCTTACTTTCAGGGTAACTCAGGGACAGAGAGGCACAAGAAAGAAACAATACCAAAGCGAATACTTAACATGGAGGGGGAGGGAAAGGGGAGAGGTGAAGCAGACGGAAGAAAGCGAGCAGGAACGGGAAGGGAATACAAGACACACAAAAGGCGAAGACATGGGTGGGCAAGAGCAGACGTTGCCACAGCTTCAGCCCTACCTCGGAAGCCTGTTACAGAACATCGGGCAGCCAAATAAACGGAGCTGCTTTCGGTCTCGTGGGAGCCGTGGGCCCTAGCCTCCAGCTGGCGCTAGCCCGAGGGGTGGGGGCTAAGGCAGGAAACGGCTCTATAAACAATCTGTTGCGTTGAGAGGTTTCCCTCAATGAGAAGAATCGCTTCGGAGCCGTGGTCACCTGGGACACACGAGCACCACCGGTGGTTCCCAAGCTCCGTCAGACAAGCTCCCCCAGAGTTTGGACAGCAACAAGCATTTAATCTCAAAATGGCAGCTGGGAGATGTTAGCAATTCTTCTCTAATTGGAAGAGTATGCTTTTAAAATAAATAGGTATTTCAAATGCTCTTAATTAGACTTCCAGCCAAAGGGCTTTCCGTTTGAAGTTGGCTGATTACTTCAGGCAAAGCTGGGCCCTGCTAAACCTTACACCTGCTGTAATTCGGAAGAAGCCTCCCCGAGAGCGAGCAGAGGCATCGCCAAGAGGCATGCGGTAGTGTTCCAAGGGCCCAGGAGGGCTGGGGACTGGGGGTGCAGAGGAGGGAGCACCTCTTGCCCGGCCAGCCATGGGAATGGCTTCCCAGGCCCTAGGGGAAAATGGCCCAGGAGTTGTTTGAGGGGTATTTTCCACATCACTGTTTCTAGTCAAACAACATCCTGGAGCTGAGAGACGAGGTCAGATGGATGACTCCCCATTTAGTGATCTACCTAAGAGGCCCAAAGATCACTTTGACACAACTTCCCAACAGAGGACACTGCCCTTCCCAAGTCCAGCTCTACTAGTTAGGGCCCTGGGGAACCCCTGGCTCGTTGCTGGAGAAGGCACTGGGCAGAATCTCAGCTGTGAGCCCGATCTCTGGCCATGGGAGGGCAGGCCTGGCACATTTACCTGACTGCCCGGTTCTGGGCCAACAGTGAGGAAGCTCAAGCTCGTCAGTGTGGCTCAGGCTTCCTTCTTCTATGTTTCTGATATAAGCAGTAGTCATTGGATATGATCATTATGATTACTGAAACTAAACAACAACCTTCCTAATTATCCAAGTTACTAGGGTCACACGGGCCATTCTCATGACTTTGGGGCTCTCCTCCATCTTGTCCCCGAGGTCTGGGGTCCTGTATTTCTTTAGTTACAGGTCACTCCAGGGCCAGGCCATCTCTAGGGGATTCCTTGTTGGAATGCACAATGTGCTTGGTCCCAGGCCAGCTGGACAGAGAACAAACTGGTCCTGTCCAGGATACCTGCTCCATCAGCCTTCTGGAAACTGCAGGTCCCTCCCAGGTGACATCCTTGGGTCATGTGTGAAAAAGGGAGCATTTTCTGCAGATGTCTCCTGCTTAAAAGGTGCCAAGGACCTCTTAGAATATCCATGTGTTGGTTTAATGTTTTATTATTCATATACTGAAGTGCATCCATTATTATTGTGGGCAGTAAACAGCATGGGGGCGAAGAGCCCCAAGTTTGGACTCAGAGAACTGGGTTAAAATCTGAGTTTCAGCACTTACCAGCCATGTGACCTTGGGCAAGTCACTGATTTGTCAGCATACAGAAAATGCACTTGCGTCTTAGGGTGGTTGCGAGGGTGAAAGGACACAGTGCACATAAAGCAGTGCACAGAGATGGCTCGGCAAACAGAAGCTGTTTTCATCACTAGTCGTTACTGTTAGGATTAGTGAGTGGTGGCTCTAGAAAGCTCAGAGCAGGCCCCTGAGGGGCTGGGATGTAGTGGGTGAACTTAGGTTGGGGTGTGGGATGGAAAGGGTCAGGAGGATGAGAGAACAGCTAGGAGAGTGGGGTGCCAGGTGCTAACGGTTGGGACCAGGTTGGGGAAATTGGTCCTAGAGAGGAGGGACATCTGCAGACGGCTGGGCTGACAGCAAACCCTGCCTTCCTTCAGCTTCTCGAGGGTTTTGGACGGGTTATCTTTCAGCTGGGTTTCCAAGACAGAGCAGCTTGTATGAGGGGGAACCCCAAAAGCTCCAGAATTACCTCCTGGCGGGCGGGTCCCTTGTAGTACAGGCGTCCCCCGCTTGGTGAGTGTTCTAGGAGTCCATCTGCCTCAGTGCACCAGATGGTGTTGGGAGGCTGCCTTTAGCTTCAGTGAAATTTTTTTGGAGACTTTTTCAACATTCGACTTTTCATGATGGTGATTTACACGAACAACGTGTGGCAGAACAACGCACCTGCTCACACTGCACTGAGTGCTCAGCAGTTTTTGACCCAAAACAGCATGACCCCATGCCCCACCCTCCCTATTCATGTGATCTCGCCCCAGTGACTTTGTTTGTTTGTTTGTTTCCCCAGATGAAAAACGTCCTCAAAGGGAAACGTTTTGCCAATGTGGAAGAGATGAAACGGAAAAAGAGCAGAAACACTAAAAGGCATCAAAATTGATGAGTTCAAAAACTGTTTATCAACAAGACAAGGAACAACAAGCTGGAGAGGATGTGGAGAAAAAGGAACTCTGGTACACTGCTGGTGGGAGTGCAAACTGGTACAGCCACTGTGGAAGGCAGTGTGGACGGTCCTCAGAAAATTGGGAATGGAGCTACCATGTGACCCAATAATCCCCCTTCTGGGGATGTACCCAAAAAACCTGAAAACCTTTGTCCGCAAAGACCTATGTACCCCAATGTTCATCGCAGCACTGTTCACAGTGGCCAAAACATGGAAACAACCCAAGTGCCCTGTGACAGATGACTGGATAAAGAAGCCGTGGTACATATACACAATGGAATATTACTCAGCTGTAAGAAAAGATGAAATACTGCCATTTGTGACAAAATAGACCTTGAGATTATCATGCTAGGTGAAATAAGCTAGACAGAAAAAAACCAAGAACCATATGACTTCACTCAGATGTGGAATATAAAACTGAAAGCAACAAAGAAACAAAAACTCATGGACATGTCAATAGTTTCGTGGTTACCTGAGGGCAAGGAGGAAAGGGTGGTGGAGGAAAGAGGGGGATCAAATACATGGTGATGGAAGGAGAGCTGACTCTGGGTGGTGAACACATAACAACACATAGATGATGCACTGTAGAATTGTGCACCTGGAACCTATGTGATTTTTGCTTACCAATGTCCCCTTAATAAATTTAATAATAAAACCCCCCAAAATCTGTTTTGAGCAGTGGAAAAAGTGTCTTGATAGGTGTATTTCATCAAGCAGAGAGTACTCTGAAGGTGACTGAAGGTTAAACATGTAAGAATAAATGCACAGTTTTTTATACATAAGTCCCAGTGTGTTTTTGGTCCTACCTCATATTACCTTCACCTTCCTCTTGTGGGCTCTACTTTGTACCCACCTAGAGCTACTTGCTGCAGATGTCGCTGGGTGATTTCTTCCTTCAGGCGACCTGTCAAAGACACAAAGGAAAACCACCAGTGAGTTCCCAATGGGATGGACGAAGACTTGGTCTCAGAAGCATGTGGCGAGCTGAAAAACAAACAGAGGTCGAGTAAGGGAGACAAAAGTGGGCTTAGCTTCCAAGACAAGCTCCTCCATGCTCTGGAAGAAGAGGGTGCAAAGGCCAGGCCCTGGCACATCACTGCCAATATACATCTCACCTTTGGATTCAATTATCTTAGTCTGTCACCAATAATCTTTGCTAGGGCTCTGTGCTCTTATAGAGGGGGGCAGGATTTAATGTTTTAATAATTTATAGTTTAAATAATAATATTTTAAACTCTACTTTATTCTTTTAAGCTATATGAAACTGTGTCAAATAAAAATAATGCTGGTTTTGGTTAATGATAAACTTAATGAGAACACAACAGTTGATCATTTGGTTGCATTAATAAAGGGATAATGTGTGGATCAAGGGAGGTGATAGATCCACTGTACTCTGCAGGGATCAGAGTACAGTTGGTATAAGTTCTAGGAGTTACTATTTATAAGGAACGTTAGTAAAGGAGAACATACTTAGAAGATGGTAACTGGGATGGTGAGGGGTTTGAAACCATGTCACATGAGAAATATCTGAAGTGACCTGAGACTTTTAGATGGGGAAGAAAATTCTTGAAGGGAGAGAAAGTAATGGGTGTCTTTAAAAATCTAAACATTGTTAGATGGATGAGAAAATAGATTTATTTTTGTCTTACCCCTGAGGGCAGAAGTCAAATTGAATGAAGGCAGACTTGGGGCTCAATATGAGGAAGAAATAGCTTACAATGAGGACTGACTCAACATGAATTACGTTGTCTCAAAATGGACTAAATTTCCTGGCAAAGCAGCAAGTCCCTTCCTGACAGTGCTCAAGCAGGAGCTGGGTGACTGTGTTGGGTCATGAGAATTCCTGCCCTGGGTAGGAGTTGGGACACAATGACCTACAGGTTCCTCCATCGCTGAAACTCATGATTTCATGCTTGCAGGATGGGTGCAACAGCAGCCCTGGGGTTTGTTTATGTCCAAGGGCCCAGTACACTTGTTAAAATGTCAGTGTGTCCCATTTAGGAGATGTGATTAGGCCACTGGAAGATTCCAAGAAAGCCTGGGAACTTCACTGTTCCCATGTTTAATATGTTTCTTTTGTAATGTGAAATACATTCTACATCTCAAAGGCTACAGCTGAACTGAGTTCTCAAAAGATGAGTAGACAATAAAGCCATCACAGGAGACCTTGTCACCCACTGACCGTCTAGGGCACTCCTAGAATGTTAGGATTGGGAGGGATGGCAGAGGTCATTCAGTTTAACTTTGCATTCAGTTTAGGGATCCCTTCTACAGAATGAAATGGTCATTTCACCTTCAACTTGTATGTATCCAGGCTGATCTACTGATTAAATTGTATGCAAGGAACTACGGATGTGGTGTCGACACCTGCTCCCTTGTAACGTTCAGATTGGGACCTGGTCTGTTGTCTGGAAGAGCATGGAAGAAGGACCCTCTCTCACTGGCAGCAAAAGCCCTTCACACATCTGAGGATGCTACGATTTCTCCACTTGGACTTGTTTATTCTGGGTTAGACATCACCAGTTCCTTCAGCTCCCCGTCAGAGGCCGCTCTTTCCACATATGTCATTGTGCAAGTCTGTGCCTTACCTTCCATGTGTCCCTGTTGGACAGGACCAAGCACACAGAGGAAGCCAAGGATTGAGCATAAGCAAGGATTGCACCCTGGTTTCAAGTGTGGGAAGGTGGGAACTTGGAGGGTATGCTGAGGGGTGCACTGGGGAAGTGGAAACCTGACCCAATGATGAGTATTGGAAGAGCCTGGAGCCAGCAAAAACATGACCTGAAACCCAGGCCAGCCATAGCCACTGAGAGTATCTGTCCCTGCTCTGCGTGACATGACCCTTATTATCTTTGTTAACAAAGTGAACAAGCTGGGGGGGTAGGGAGGTGGCTGGGCTGAGATGTCAGTCTGCATCAAACATTGCTGACTTGCAGTTTAAAGAAGAGCAGCACTGGTACCTTCTTCAAATAAAAGGAGTTGGTGCCGGGACAGAGGCAACACGCCATTTAGACACGTCTCCTGATTTAGAGAAAGGCTTTCTTATGCCCACAGCCTGGAGCGCCATAGCAGCCTTGGTACCCGGCCTGTTTCCTGGGTATCTGGCACGGGCACCTGGCACCTGCTCCTGTGGAGCACACACTGGGTTGCATTCCTCCAGGAAAACTACCTCCTTGACATGGAGACTCTCGACCACCTGCCTCCCTGACCACAGGCCTCCCTGGCATGGGCCCCCCCACCTCGCACCTTGCCCGCGTGGCTGCTCAGCCTGGTATGACTTCTGGCTCCTACTGGAATGACCAGGCTCCCCTCTCCCAAACCCTGGGGAAGCTAGTTTGGAATGACGGGGTTAAGGCTCTCCACAGCCCCAGTTTGGGAAGAACTGTAAATCAAGAGGGGGATTTTGCCACCAGGTCTGAGAGTTCAATAACCTCCACAGACATAAATACCTTGTCCCAGAGCAATGAGCTATCCTAGGAGACAAAAGCTGGGTCTTTATAATGCTCCAAATTGATGAGGGCAGGCTTAAAAAGTGGTTTGTGATGCTCCATTTTGGCCAAGTGGCTAACATCACTTACTACATGGCAATTTTTGTTTTTGAGACCTTCCCAAGCAAGCTTCTTAAAATAGCCTCATGGATGATACCCAAGTGCATTTCCCAACAAAGCCATTCTTCATGAGAAGGTAAGTCTCTGTAATCTCCTGGATCTTGCAGCTCCACAGGTTTTGGGAAAAGAAGACGTTGAAGGGGACTGCAGAATTCACTCAGCATGTAGCTTGCTGTTATTAGCATGGTGATGCATTTGCTGCTATTGGCCTGGGTTTCTGGACACAACCCTGTCCTGAGGTATGGTCAAAGACAGGAAAAGGCACCTGAGAACTCCCAGTCTGAGGCAGGAGGTATTCTGGGAGGGAAGCAGGGGAGGGGAGGAGAACTAGGCTTGTAGGAGAATGGTAATTAGTAATTTTGCCTCCAGTGATTTACAACAGAGCAAGCCAGAAACACCCCTTCTCTTTCTGACTCATTAACTGCCAGCAGGGGTGGCAGCAGTGGGTAGAGGGGATACCCTGAGGCTGCAGTGATGGGGGGGTCACTCCAGAGGAGATGCATGACCTTAGAAGCAACCACATGCAGGGTATGTGCAGGCAGTGCACTGCATGGTGTACAGTTACTCCGTACCAAGCAGTGCATATGAATAGCATTATCATCCTGCAGAAGAAGCGACACTTATTTTTTTGCATTGACATTCAGTCTTGGGATTAAACAATTTTCCGTTAGCTTCACCTTATTTTGCATGCATGTTTGTGCGGAATCATTCACCATGAAGAGCAGAGCTCCTTATTCATGTTTCCCCTCGTACTGCTATGGCAGACTGCGAGGGAAATTCCTGTGATGCGGTGCCTTACTGGGGATGCTGGGACAGCCATCGCGTAGTGTTAGACACTATGTTCTAAGTGCTGTGGGATATGCAAACTCTACCCTAGCTCAGGAAAGGTAGCATGATACGGGCATGGCAAACAGGTGGCACGTGGGCTTTTCCTGTTAAAGCTGGACCCATGGCTGACCTTGCTCCTCCATTATGGATGGTTTGTTTTCCTGCTGAGCCTGGATTTGGCTTTTCGACATAACAGGGGGCAGCTATTACCAATTACTTGGAATTGGACTTGAGATGAAGCAAACCTCTTTGTCATTTTGGTTATATTAGAAAGTAATTACAAATTTATTGGTAGACAGAGTTCAGTTCAAATCCCAATTCTGCTACTTCCTAGTTGGGCAGGTTTCTTAACATCTCTAAGCCTCAGCTTTAGCATTTGAAAAATGGGAAGACTATAAGTGTGACAATGTCTGCTTTATTGTATCTTAAGATTCTTGGGAGGATCAAGGGATAATGTACCAGCATAGAGGATACACCACACTAGTTTTAGGTGTTAAGGTACTTTCAGACATATTCAAAGGATACTGTGTACATAAGATGACAGGTCTTACAGGCCAGTGGCTAAATGTCAGATCTGTGGTGGAGATAAGTGGAAAGGAGGAAAAGGTGGGTTAGTGGCATTAGGAAAGGCATCATTACTAAAGGTGAGACTTGAGTAAATCCTCAAAAGAGCAGAGGTGTTAAGGTGGAATTGGGACAGGCATTCCAGCCAAAGAAGACTAAGGGCACTACGGTGGAGAAGGCCAAGTATACACTGGTCTGGGGAGGGCTTGGAAGGGAAGAGTAGGACCAGGGGAGATCGGGTTCTATTTATACTAGAGTTCTGGGTCCTCCGGCTCCGGACTCAGGTCAAATCTATTCTTCTGTTCAACTATACTACTACGGTGTTCCTGTAAAATCAGCTGTAATATCGGTGGCAGAATGGGGGTGAGGGGAGAATACACAGATTGTGTGTTCTGTCTGAGGAGCCTCCTTGAAAGGGAAGGTCTGGTTAGCAGTTCTGAATTAGGGTGTTGATTTCAGCTGGGATGTGTGAAGCCAGTTTCTTTGTACTAACAACAGGATGGTAATTACCAGAAGGTTAGATTCCCTAAAGGCTGTTTGTAAGGCTATTTATAAAAATAATGGGCTTAGCATAAATTAAGTCTGTAATCTTCAGATGAATTTCCAACAAGTAGCTGTGTGTAAATCCTTTGAAGTCTTCAAGTCAGGCATTTTCATCGCCTCCTTACTAACATATATTTCATCAGTTTTTATCTAAACTTGTTTGTATATTTTGAATATCTATGGAGACAGGAAGTACTTCTTTCCATCATAGCAATGGTGTATAATTTTTTTTTTAAAGAGATAATATCAAGAACACTTTGCTAGATTAGATTACAAGATATATTTCTGGAGACCAGCAGTGGGACAGAAATGCAAAATGGTGAGTGATGCCTCAGTTTCAGTTGGCAGGGCGCAGGGTCTAGAAGCAGGCGGATGACTCCAAGTGCATCGTGCAAGACAGGAGGTAAGAGCCCGGCTCATAGTTGGAAGCAGCAGTTTGTCTATCTGTGCATTTTTATCCTCATGTCTCATGCCCATCCCCCACACTCATTTCCCCCCTCTTCCAATAGGCCAGCATTCTAATTGACTTGATGCACTTGTACGTATTCTTCCAACTTGTGTTAAAGGTTTTTTAAGCTATGAAAGTCATATTGTGTTATGGATCCAATTCTGTTTCTTGCTTATTTGTCAGTGCTGTGTTTTTTTACATCTATCTACTTTGCTGTATGTGCATTTAACTCTCAGTTTCTAATTGCTACATACATCCCATAGTGCACGCCCCCATCACCCAATGCATGAGCAAAAGGGGACTGAAAAGGAAAAAAAGTGCTGCCAGATGTTGCGTGGGGCTCGTCCCACTGCAAGCACAAAGAGGAAGAAAGTACCAAGTCAGCCTCTCTGCTTGCTAAGCCAAGCTGCCCACTGACTCAATGACTGGATGGATCAACCACAGCCCAATACTACTGTGGAGCATCATTCCAAGTTATCATTATATAGAGCTGCTTCTGGATTGGGGGCCTGAAAGGTCTGTCAGACAGAGAGGAACAGAGACAAAGAGAAATAAATAAAATGTGTTTCATTAAAAATGGGTCTGCCCATCAAAATGCCAAAATACACAAAGAAATCTAATGCTAAGAAAAGATAGCAAAATCAATAGCTGGAACATGAATTCATCACAGTTGAAAGTAATTTCCTGGACAGGCAGATAAAGACATTTATTGATGCAGAAGCACAGAGGGTTGAATTAGCCTTACTCTTCAGTTTATGGCACACCATCCTCATTGGTCTATAAGTATGTGTGTGCACATTTTTATCCCCATGCCTCATGCCCATCCCCCATACCCATTTCTTTCATCTTCCAATAGGCTGGCATTCTGATTGACTTGATGCATTTGTATGTATTCTTACAATTTGTGTTAAAGTTTTTTAAGCTGTGAAAGTCATTGTGCTACAGGTCTCATTCTGTGTTTTGTTTATTTATCAGTACTGTGTTTTTGACATCTACCCATTTTTGCTATATGTGCATTTAATTCTCAGTTTCTAACTGCTATATACATCTCATAGTGTGTATCCCAACATTTTATTTCCCTTTCTTGAGGTTTGAACAATTAGGTTGCCTCCCATTTACACAGTGCAGTGATGACCATCCTCGTACACATAGTCTTCTAAGTCTGTGAGAAAATGTCTCTGCAGAGTCTTAGCAGTTCTGTGTACTTAATTTGAGGTGCTGCTCTCCGTAAGGACTGTGCCAGTCTATACTTCTAAGATAGATGTTAAAATAAGTGTATTGAAAATATTCAAAGAGATTAATGAAGGGGTAAGCTTTCTTTATTAGGAATAAGAAATCAAGCAATGAATAGGTATAAATGAAATATGATATGTGAATAGGAAGAGAAATTTGAAATGAAAATTAGAGTGAGTGAAACAAAAAGAAAGAATAGAAGAAATAAGGAGATAAAGCCAGACTGAACATATTTTAAAGGCAAATCAATGAATTGGAAGATAGTGTAGAAAAACTCACCCAAACATAGCACAGAAAGCAGAAGAGATAAAAATGGGAAAGAGCAGTTAAAAGTCACAAAGAAGAGATTGAGAGGCTTCATCACCTGTGTAATGAGTTCTAGAAGAAGAGAATGGGCAATAGGGAAGAAGCAATATTTGAAGAAATAGCAGCTGAGATTTTCCAGAATTGAAGAAATACGCAAGTCCTTGGGTTGAAAGTGCACTCTGAGTATTAAGCAGAAAAAGTAAACATAAATCTATTCCTTAAAATATCATAGTGAAACTGCAGAGATTCAGGGAAGAAGAGCCACCACTATCAGCTTCCAAGGAACTTGCAATGGAACAACTTAGATGATAGCCCCCACCTCAAAGACAGTAGGTGCTAGGAGACAACAGAGAGAAATGATGTCAACTGAATTTTATAGATAGTCAAATTACCATTCACTGGTGAGGGCACAAAAGGACATTTTCTGTCATGAGGAGGACGAAGAGCATATACCACTCAGCTTAGAGGCAGCCAAACATGAAAGTTAGGTGCATGGACTGTGAAGCCAGTCTCCCTGGTTTGCGTACCAGCTGGGCCACTTATTCTGTGCATCAATAGGCAAGTTAAAAATGGGGATGATAATAGTAACAGCTATGAGGGTTGAATTAAGTCACATATGTAAGGTGCTTAGAATGAGTGCCTAGTATATAAGAACTATGTACATCATGTAAACATTTATTATGATCAGTAAGAAAAAAATAAATACAGGGAAATATATAAGATAAAAAATGATAAGGATTTCCAGTCAAGATGGCAGAGTAGGTAAATGCAGTGCTTGCCTCCTCTCACAACCACATCAAAATTACAACTAAACTACAGAAAAACCATCATGGAGTATTGCCTGAAGTCTAGTTGAACAAAAGTCCTACACTAAGGATATACAGAAGAAGCTACCTCAAGACTGGTAGTGGGGGCAGAGACATGTACAAGACTGGTCCCACAACCACATGCAGCAGTTAAAAATTGGGAAGGATATCTTTGCTGCAGAGGTCCTCCCTAGACGAATAAGGGGTCCCAGCCTCACACCAAGCTCCTCAGCCCAGGGTTCCAGTGCTGGGGAGAGAAATCCCCATAATTTCTGGCTGTGAAAACCAGTGGAGATTGTGGCTGAGTGAGACAGAGGGCTGTTGGGGTTCCAAGAGATCCTCTTAAAGGGCCCATGCACAGACTTACTTGCTAATGGGCTCACTTGCTCTGAGCTCCAGCAGTGGGGCAGGAGCTTAAAAGGTGTCAGGAACATATGAGGAGGAACTGAATTGTCTGGCTTTGGGACAAAGGCTGGAGGGGCAGCTTTCTCCAAGACAGAAGTGCTGGTAGAATTCATTATTTCATTGTTGAGACCTCCCTACTACCGGCATGCAGATACAGGTGGCCACCATATCTGATTCTCCATAAATCTGGCTAACACTGTTAGCTCTGCCTTGGTGATTTCCTGAGACCCCATCCCACCCAGCTTGTGGGCCAACCCAAGCTGCTTCCAGTGGCGTTTCAATACAAATGGCTCATGCTTCAGACATTCTTAAAATCTCTCAAAGGTTTACAAAACCTAGACAAGCAACATCTGACCTCAGCATGCCCTGTACCTTTGGTTGAGCAGTCTCAATCCTGGCAATGGCGGGAGCCAGACTTAGTTCACGGCTTGGCCTCTCCAGGTACGTCTAAGCCCAGTACCAGGGGCGGCAATCTGTGGATTGCTTTGTAGGTCATGCCAGGCGGCCCAGGCAGGACATAAGCTGTGGCTGAGCTTGGCCTGCAGTGGGGCCCTGCCTAGGAGGCCCGAGGGCCAGTATGCCCATTGGCCTGCTTTGTACCCAGTCTGAGCACCACCCTCTAACTCCGTGGGTGACACAACTAAAGGGCAGATGGGGCAGGCACCAGAGTGCTGCTAAAGTGAATCTTGCTTTACAGGGTCAGCCCCTGCATGACAGCTCTTCCACTATAGCCACAGCCAGTCTTCACAACCACCAGCCTGAAGGTCAGTCCCTCCCTCTGATGTGCAAACAGCAACCAACCAAGGTTCAAATAACAGGAGGGAACACACAACCCACACAAGGAACACACCTGTAGCACCCAGCTCAGGTGACTAGGGAGACTGTACCACTGGGCCCCACAGGACACCTACTATATAAGGCCACTCTACTAAGACTGAGAAGCATAGCAACCCTACCTGATACATACAAACAAATACAGAAGGGCAGCCAAAATGGGAAGACAAAGAAACATGTCCCAAATAAAAGAACAGAACAAAGCTCTAGAGAAAGAACTAGACAAAATGGAGACAAGCAATCTACCAGATGCAGAGTTCAAAACACTGGTTATAAGGAAGCTCAGTGATCTCAGTGAGAACTTCAAAAAAGAGATAGGAGACATAAAAATGGAGATAGAAAACATAAAAAAGAACCAGTTGGAATTGAAGATAAAATAATTGAAATAAAAAAATACAATAGGAGAAACCAACAGTAGATTAGATGAAGCAGAGGTTCAGATCAGAAATTTGGAAGATAAGGTAGCAGAAAATACCCAATTAAAACAGCAAAAATAAAAAGAATCTAAAAAATGAAAATAGTTTAAGGGTCCTCTGGGACAACATTAAACATACTAACATTCTCATCATTGGGACACCAGAGGGAGAAGAAAGAGAGCAAAAAACTGGAAACCTATTTGAAGAAATAATGATGGAAAATGTCCCTAACCTGGCAAACGAAGTGGATATTCAAGCCCAGGAAGCAAAAAGTTCTAATCGAGATAAATCCAAAGAGGCCTACACCAAGACACATCAAATAAAAATGTCAAACGTTAAAGAGAAAGAGAGAATTTTAGAAGCAGCAAGAGAAAAGCAGATATTTACCTACAAGGAGCTCCCATAAATCTGTCAGCTTACTTCTTAACAGAAACTTTGCAGGACAGAAGAGATTGGCACAAAATATTCCAAGTGATGAAAAGCAAGGACCTACAACCAAAATTGCTCTACCCAGCCAAGCTATCATTTAAAATAGAAGGACAGATGAACAGCTTTCCAGACAAGAAAAAGCTAAGGAAGTTCATCACCATCAAACCAGTATTACAAAGAATCTTAGAGGGACTTTTTGGACAGCAGCTATGCTCACCTCTATATTACCAACAGGGGGAGGGAGGAGGAGGGGGCAGCAGGGAGGGGCGGGGGCAGAGGGGGAGAAGAAGGAGAAGGAAAGACAAAAAAAATATAAATAATAAAATGTAACTATATATCTATCAACAATTACTTTCAATGTAAATGGGTTAAATGCTCCAATCAAAAGATAAAGTGGCCAAATGAATAAGAAAACAAGACCCTCACATACAAGTATGTTTTCTATAAGAGACTCACTTTAGATCAAAAGACACACACATTGCAAGTAAAGGGATGAAAAAAGATGTTTCATGAAAGTGAAAACAAACAAACAAGCAAGCAAGCAAAGCTGAGTTATAGCAATACTTATACCAGACAAAATAGACTTTAAAATTAAGTCTGCAATAAGAGACAAAGAACGGCCCAGCAATCCCACTTCTGGGTGTGTATCTGAAGAAATCCATATGTTCACTGCAGCATCGTTTACAATGGCCAAGATGTGAGGGCAACCTGGGTGTCCATCAATGGAAGAATGGATAAAGAGGGGGTGGTGCATCTATACACAATGGAATATGACTCAGCCATAAAAATAAAATCTTGCCATTTGCAACAACATGGATGAACCTAGAGAGTATTGTGCTGAATGGAGTAAGTAAGTCAGACAGAGAAAGACAGAAGCTATATGACCTCACTTACATGTGTAAAGAACAAAATAGATAAACAAACAAAACAAACTCATAGATACAGAGAACATTTTGATGGTTGCCAGGGGGAAAGGGGTTTGGAGGGATAAATGAAAAAGGGATTAAGAAGTACAAATTGGTAGTTATAAAGTAGTGATGGGGGTATAGGGTATAGTATAAGAAATATAGTCAATAATATTGTAATCACTATGCATGGTATCAGGTGGGTACTAGATTTATTGGTGTGATCACTTCTTAAGTTATATAAATGTCTAATCGGTATGTGGTACAACTGACACTAAAATAATATTATATTTGAAAAATACAATATTTGTAATCAAAAAATAAAATAATTATTTAAAAAAACAATGATGAGCATAAAACATATTTAAATAAAAATATTTATTTACCATTAAAGTCTCTGTGTATGTGCGAAAACGAAAACTTTAACCCTACCAGACCTGAGGCCCTGAACCTAACTGTCCCCTATACCTGGGCTCCTGAGCATTAAAGAGAAAAAACCAACATGATATAGAAAAATGTTAGTTATATGCAAACGAGTGGTTAGAATAAGATGGAACTTGGAGACATTGTAGAAAATAGGTCTACCTTTCATTTTTTTCATGTACCAGGCAAAGTACCGAAAATTAGGTAGAGTGGTCTGGTAGGCTTAAGCAAGATGGGAATAAGGTGAGGAGATATCCAATGAGGAGTTAAAACAAGTTACATCCTTGGATGTGTGTGGAAGGAGTGTGTATTTGGAATAACTACGAACATTGTTATAGTCACTTTTTTACTCAATGAAAATGAAGATACATCATACAGCAGCCAAATCAATAGAGGATCAGGAAAAAGACAGGGGCAAGGGTTGTAGGGAAAGACTGTAAAAATTTACAGTTCAACAGAGGAGTAAAGGAGAAAAAAGGAAACAAAAGAGACAATGGGAAAAATCGGTATAAGTGATCTTTTTCTTGGTCAAACAACAATGGCGAAGGCCGTACATGCTCATTTGTACATATAATTTGTGTGTGTGTGTGTGTGTGTGTGTGTGTGTGTGTGTGTGTGTATGCACGTGTGCACATATATGTATGAGTAGATGAGCATGGAAATAATGTGAATGGATGTCTATACAGCTGTTATGATGTGTTATCTGAAGGTAGAGGTGGGGTGGAAGATGAATGGTGTACAAGAGGTAGAGCCAAGTAAGATGAGAAAAAAATTGTACTTTAATAAGTGTCTGTGATTTATGTTTTATGTAAAAATATACTTGTATACTCGTATGTTGATAAAAAGAAATAAAAAATTGAAAACCCACTACAAGGCACTTTTTTGAGCAGGAACTGTGATATTATATAGCATGCTGACAATAGTGCTTGGGCACCTGCCACACATGTGATGTATCTGCCATGTGTGCTGACTGAAAATATTCACATTCAAGTCTCGGTGACACGGCTGGGGGCGGTAAGGAGTGTTTCAGCTTATCTGTCAGAGCTCTGTTCCTGCCCAGGAGGCTGTGAGGGTGGAGAATGGAGTCAGTGGGAGCCAAACAGCAACCGCTGCCCATTGGCCTGGGCTTGGGGGGACGGACCCCTCTGAGAAGCCTTCAGCCCTCCTTAGGGGCAGAGGAAGACAAGCCCTTCCTTGGGTTCCCCAAAGAGGACAGTTCAGTGATGGAGCTCTGAGCTAAGGATGAGGAATGGCCTAAATGCTGGGCAAATGTTTCTAAGCTTTCTCATTCCAAAATGACACTTCAACTGTCCAATATTCAAGATTCTGCTTCCATTTAGCATGCCAAAGACCATATTTGGTAACAGTATTAAGTCACAGAGAGAGGAAAAAGTAGTTCACTCTAAAAAGTAGGAATAAATTCAAGAAAAACACATTGTAACTTGCCTGGATTCACCTCACCCCACACCCTCCTCCCATCATTCTCTCGAGAGCACCCATCACCTTGATCCCATCTTATAGAGGAGGATGTGCCTCATAATTGATGAGCAGTGCAGCTCACAATGAAAACAGACAGCAGTCTGGGCTTTCAAGACAGTTCCTTTCTTGTCACCAGGACAGTACATGATGATCACATTTGGGGGAGTGCTGTCATTTATACAAAATGACCGAATTATACCATGTGTGGGAGACCCGATTTCTTTTCCTATGGGATTTTCATTCTGACTACCCAAGTGCTCATCATAATCATACAAGATTAGCACATTCTGTCTGAAGCTTAGGCATTTGGCTATTGTATATGCTTAATTAAGCTAAGGAGATTACTAATATCATTATTTTAGTATGTGATAATATTCCAAGAACATAATCAGAGAATTAAGTAAATGAGCTCATTTGTGAAAAGCTCAAACAAATGTGCACATAGGTAAGCACAGAAGAAATTTCAGCTCAGCAACCAGCATGACTTGTTAAATATAGAACATCTTGGGGAGCTGAGGGCTCATGGTTGTGTTGGCACCCATCCAAGAGACATTACTTGAGATGCTTGGGCGACCTCATCTCAGCAAGGGAGGGACAGAACCAGCTTCCAAGACCTGCCCTGGAGGAGGAGCCGTAGATCAAAATCCTTCTTTTCATTTGAAGGTGTGGCTCTGGGTGCTAGGGATGCTCTTTGGGGTGAAGGGAGGGCCCGTGAACCTTGGACTTTCATTCCTGCAGTCCTGGAGGTGGTGCAGGGGACACAGCCAGGGGTGCCTGGGCACACTCCAGGCTCCTCTGCTCTAGTGTGGGTGGGGCAGGTGATTTCCACCTCCTTCCACCCCTCGTCTCACACTGGAGGCCCCTTATTGATTGTGGAGGTGGAGAGCAGGAATTGGTTAAGTGCATGAAATAAACACCAAGATGTTTGATTTGTCAATTTATATAGGTTTTAGATGGATTAAAACATGAAAACAGTAAGTTCTATGATATACTGCTCTTCGATACATGATGGCTGTTTGGAAAGTATGCAGCCATGTAACCATTCTCATTATGTTGACAATGGCTGGATTTCTTTTTTCCAGATAGCCCTGTAAATAATAAGCTTTCTCACTCCAAGATAAAGCTGGAGTCTATTTACTTAATTTTAAATCAGCTAGTGCTCCAAAAAACATCAATAGAAAGCAACATGCCCCAGTTTTGGCTCACTGCTGGTCAAACGGCCGGCGGGCCTGTGCAGTAACTGCCTTACAGGGTTGGTTCTTCTTGGTATGGGAGCTGTTCCCCAGTGAAACGGGCTGGAGGTTAGAAGAGACATGTCAATGGTTGGTAAGTAAAAGACAAATCAAATGAAAATGGTTTCAGCTTTCAGGTTCAAGTCATTTGTTTTATGAGCTACGTATACTTGTTGCTTCTTTGGGTGCAATGGGCCAGGCCCTCCATGTGGGTTCCTGTGCTCTGTGTGTGCTTACCTACTAGGGGGATGGGGCAAGGGGTTGGGATATTCGGGTGCAACTCAGGGGGATCCTCCAAGAGAGCCAAAGGGTGCTGGGACCATGGGAGAGAGGTAGTTGGGATGCTGGGAAAGTCACAGTGGAGGTGGGAAAGCCCGAGAAGGGTGGCTGGCCTTCTGAGACCACAGAGCGCAGTGGAGCCTTACTCAGGAGGAAGTGAAATGGAAAATGGCAGGAGAAATAACAAAAGGAATCTTGGACCTGGAACTGTGGGAAGAAACTGGGCTTTGGGAGCAGGTGCCACTGACTGGGAGCTACTCAATCCCTTTGAAGTTCATTTCTTCATCAAAATAGGATGATAACACCACCATGGCAAGGTTGCTGCAAGAATTAAGAAAATGTACATAAAGCACGCAGTGCAGTGTCTGGCACATTGTAGGTGCACTATAATTGGGTTGTTAAGGGTGGTGATAGTAGTTAAGAGTAATGATCATGGGGGAAGGGCTTGCGTTACAAATAATATTGCATGGTGGACAGAAGAAGGCAAACCCATTGAGATTGCTTCTAAGGCCTTGATTATGGTCCAACATGATGCAACATCTGTATTTTCCCATTTTCTTTTCTAAAAGATAAATTAAAAAGCTATGTTGGACGCAGAGGACTAAATTGAAGGCGTCTCTGTCCTCTTGTGGGGACAGTCACTTGTCCTTGCAATAGTCACAACTCAGGGCTTCACAAGGAGAAGCTTCAGCCCTTTGGCAGTCACTGACTTAATCTACAACCTCTCACAAATGTGGGACCTCACATGCTAAACCTCTTCCTTCTGATCAGTTACTCACCCTCAAACTCACCATGACTTTCATTAGTAACAGGGTCTTTCCTGTTCCTTTATATAGTCAAATATGATTGATTTCCATCATGGGAAATAAATGACTTTTTAATGATCTTGCTTGAAATGTTGGGAGTAATAGTCCTGTTTTCAGAGCCCAGGATGACTCTGACCCTTATCCCTTAATTATTTTCTCTTCCAGCAAATAGCACTAGGGCCCTTCCTGTTTTGGTTTCTGTTGTGGATAAATATCATCAAGGAGGAGTGGAGAAGAAGAAGAGGGGCAGAGACAGACTCGCTGACTGCTGTCTTTCAGAAACAACATATTTCAGAGAGAACAGTCTCCCTTCACTGAACCTGAATTCTGCCCACATGAACTGCTAGTGTCGGTGGCCCTACTTCAGTACACATTTCAGTCTTAGTGGGTGTAAACTGGTCATGCTGGTAGCAAGTGGAGAGTAAAAAATCCAGGGAGACAGGACTAGGAAAAGGAGGCAAAGCAACACCAAAACCAGAGGGGAGCTTTGGGAGAGATGAAGGGAGCTGACAGCCGAAGTACACACAGCCAGAGAACCACACTTCCTCATTCATCCAAAGGGGTGGGGGAGAGGGGGACGTGGTCTGGGAACATGTATGAGCAGGGCTGAAGGCACAGGTTTCAGTGCCATGTCTCTGGGGAGTCAGTAAGTCCAAGTGACAACAACAGGAAGGCCGTAAACACTAAGCGAGAAGAAACACAGACACAGAGAAGGCATTGCCGTAACAGGCAAATATAAAAATAATTTACAAGCTTCATGCTCAAACTTTAGTGGGTAGGGATCCTGAAAAATTTTCAGGGCATAAGGAATGGTAAATGACAAATTGAAGATGAACCAGATGTTATTATGTGTTTTTTTAGCATTTTGGCTTTCATGTTTTGTTTTGGCGAATATAAAAATACTTGTAGGCCTTTCATAGGTTTACTTGCAAACTCAATTTTGCTTTTCATATAAAGGCTTAATCCTTAGTTATGCCTTTTCCTATCACAGGGATATTCAGGTCCCTCGTGGCTGGGAATGGAGTGACAACTGTACTCGGTAATTTAGAAGACAGATAGTGTACATCCCGGGGCATAGTAATTGTTGAGAACCCTCATTTCAGCAGCAGCTCCTTTCCTTTCAGCTCATGGGGCCCCTTGGTCATCAGCTGCTCTTGGGGGTCTAACGGGTGCCAGGAGCGGAACAGACCTAAACATTCTTTGAACTTGGGAAGATAACATTTTCAGAATTAGGAGCAGCTTCTGCCTTCTACAGGGAAGCCTGGATATTATTTTTGAGGCCAACACAGCTCTGTTTGAGTTAATCAAATCATTTAGGACCATTTGGGGTCTGTACATGGGAGGTTAAGCTCCAACATTCTTGGGGAAGCTCAGAAAATGCAATAACCCAAATGCAGTAAGCGGATAAGAGTTGGGTGCTCTGTGTTCAGAAACACAGACTGGGGGTTTCTTTAGCAGGGCTATGTTCCCATCCCACTAGAGAATACAGATTTTCCTTTGCCTAAAAAGTAGTGTTTATACATGAATGGTATGATGGTTAATCTTATGCAGCAATTGGGCTGAGGTACGGTGTCCAGATGTTTGGCCAAACACCAGTTTAGATGTTACATTTAGATGTGATTAACATTTATATCAGTAGACTTTGAGTAAAGCAGGCTACCCTCCATAATGTGGATGGTCCTCATTCAATTCGTTGAAGAGCTAAGAGAAGTAAGACTGGGAGTCCCTTGAGGAAGAAGGAACTCCAGAGTGCTCTGGGACTCGAGCTGCAACATCAAGTCTTCCCTGGGTCTCTAGCTTGCAGGCTTGTCCTGCAGAATCTGAACTTGCCAACCTCTGCTATCACATGAGGAAATTCCTCAAGATAAACCTGTTTCTCCTCTATCTCTGTCTCCATGTTGCCCTCTCTGTCTCTCTCACTATCTATACACACATACACATAATCCTATTGGTTCTGTTTTTCTGGAGAACCCTTACTAATACAGATGGTATGGATGTGTGTTCTTGTCCAAGCACTTTCTCTAGTACTTTGGGACCAGAGGAGAGACCATGGTGGGATGGACTTGCAGGACTTGGTCTTGCACTAGGCTGACCAGATGTCCCATTTTAAATGGGACAGAAAACAACAGTACTGTCCCATTTCAAATGGTACGTAGGGTCAGCCTACTGACACCTTGAATTTAGCACAGTGAGACCAAGCTGACTCTTTGAAAAAGGACAGTACCATTGTGTTCTGTCTGGTTTAAAATGGGACATCTGGTCAGCCTATCTTGCACTTACCTCGCACGTGAATGGAGGCTCTTATTCAGGTATGAATCATTATTATGACCACAGGGGAAAGACACTACTGGTATGTAGTGAGCTGGGCCTGGTCCTGCACAATAAAGAAAGGCTGGTTTTCACCAGATCAATGGTGTTCCCATTGAGAAACACTGCATCTGAGAAAAAAACATGACAGGGAGCTGGTTGCTGAGTGAGTGCAGCCCATCTGGGCCAGTGACTCGCTTGTGCCATTTAGGACTGACTGAATAGCCCAGAGTTGGGGAAAATAAAGTGCAATGAAGTATTTGGGAAGGCTGAACCCAGACAAGGGCCTGGAGAGGGTGAATATATAAAGAAGCAAGGGGCCTGGAGGCCAAAACAGGTTGCTGCTTGGAGAGCCTGGCTGAGGAGATGTGGAGGCCCCCAGATACGAGTCCCCAGGGCCAACCAACCCTCCAAGAGCCCCACTTACAGAACAGCTTTTAGCTACTTTCCTGAGAGCATTTCCATTCGCACCAAGCCTTTCGGGAAAGTCTTATAAAAGTCGGTCTGGCCTAGTTGGACGTGGTAGCCAGGGAAGCAGGGTCCCTGAGGTCGGAGCAGTGGCCACGGGCCAGCGGCAGCACTGCAGCCCAGAGGAAGATGAGAAAGCTGGGGGCGGGGGATCCCCGGGTGCATACAACAGAGCATTCAAGACCCTCTCCAGAACAGTCTACGGACTTGTTTTGAGATGAGTGGACCCATTTTTAGCCGTAAAATTAGTAGGGAGTTCAACCATAATAATTTAAAAATAAAAAGGAGGCACAGCCCTGTTTGGCTGTCACAGGCTGGTGAGGCCGGGGCTGCCTGAGACTCAGTGGGAGACGTTTCCTCTAGGGCTGTCCCTACCCCAGGAACAAGAACGGGTGGCTCGTGAGGGTGGGGGAGGGGCAAGACGGCTGTGCACACTGGAGAAAAAGACAGCATTCTTTCAAACACAGCCTGGATGATTATATTCCTAACCGATGCCAATCCGAACTCACAAACTGCTGAAGAAATAAAATCTGGTTAAATTTGTTCTTTTTCACCCTTCTTAAAAATATCAAAAGCTAATATTTTGCAGACAGCTCTATGCTGGCCATGCTGGCCAGGCCTCGTGGGGTCCAAAGTAAACATACCTGATCTAGATTTGGTCAGCATCGGGAGGCCCAGGGAGCAGCCAAGGAATTACCGGAGGCATCCAAGGATTGTTCCCGATTTCGAAAGGCCTCAACTTGAAATAACTCCCGCGTTGGATGGAGGACTTGTGTGAGTGTGGCGGTGGGGGGGGGGGGCAGGGCTGTGGGGGAGCGGTCCGTGTATCCCCGCAGGTTGCTATAAAAGGATTTTGATGCTGACCTGTCACAGAATACAGATCTGACTCCCTCAAGGTGATGAATATTTCCAGTCTTTTCAGAATCAAGGGTATCAGTGAGCAGTGAAGACGTGTGACATGAGGTTTCTGGAGAGAACTTTGCTCTGGGCCTTCGATATGTCTGCTGGAGATGACATGCTTGAGGTAATGATTTTTTTGTACCACAGAATTGCAGAAATATGTTTTCCATGGATTATGTGTCAGCAGACTAATGCCAATGATCCTTTGTGGGTTGTTCTTTTAACAATGAGGGGGCGTTTAGGGGAAGTGGTGGTTTCTACCTGGATCTTAGAAAATCACCAACTATGCTAATACGATGGATGAATGACAAGTGAGCTAAGATCCTGCATATCCAACAAGAAAAGAACAACTAATTATCTGGCTGGCAAACACAGCATCCTAAATCCCTCATAGTGTGACATTATCAATATGGACAGACTTCTAGGATGCTGTCAAAGGGGTCAGAGGACCCCCCTGCAGTGTTTCAGCCCAGTTCTCTCAGGTTCTGCCTGAATAACCAGCACCCAGTTTCCTGTCTTCTCTTCACCGCCTGAGTTATGGTGACCCCTTGTCTTTCTTGGTGGCGTTTCTCCCAGAAGCAGGTGCTAGTACAAGTAGTTCCTCTGAGAAGTGATCTTTGCAAGTGAGACTGGGGCGGGGGCAGGCTGTAAATGGGGCCATAGCTCCCACTGTGGGCAACAGGAACTCAACCGCACTGGGTACCTCTAGGGGCCAGTACAGGACGCATACCTCCAAATTGTCCCTCCCAGGGGTGAGGGAGGTGGGGTATGGATACACCAACTTCCAGCAATCATTGGTTGAGGCCTCCTGGGCGTGGGTGTTATTAGCACTAGCTTGCCCAAGGTGCATGGATGGCTGCAGAAGGCTCTCGGGAAGCGTGGCTGGGAGGCACTGGCAGAGGGGGTCATGCTAGCGTGCACACACATGGGACAGCATCTGCTCTCTCCTTTATTTCTTGGTCTTCATTTGTCTTGTCTTGAAAAAGATTACAACCTCCTCAGTTAATGTAGTCTCTTACAAACACAGCTAATTCTCTGGCAACCAAGCCAACAAATTGAGAGGCAGAGGAAATGAAATAGTCTAGCCAGTCCACTGCCTGCGTTCTTACAGGCCTGGCTGGTATTTGGGGGGCCAGGTTTATTTCTGGCCTAGCAGATGGGAATGACTATAGCAACTCCTAGTTCTCTACTGACCATATTTTAATGGAAACCAGATTGCCTAGACCTTGGCTCACATTCTACATGCTGGGGTGAGCTACTCTCTCTGGCTGCCTCAGTTTCCCTTTTTATGGTGACACCTTGGAAATGAAGCCCTGACATCAGAAGCTCCTTAACTTTTTTTGTGGAGATCAGCTTTCACTTGGTGCAGTGGAAAGGTGACAACGTGTTGCTATGATGGCCAATGCCACTTCCACCAACCCTGGCAGAGGTGGACACCCTGTGGGGTATGAGGGACCCAATCCGTTTCTTGGACTTACCCCAGAACAATGCAAACAATGCATCCTCCTGAGCCTGGGCTCCTCGCCTGTTCTACTCTCTCTGTGTCGTGCCCCCCAGAACCTCGCAGCCTTTCAGGAGTCAGGGAAGGGCATCCCTGGGGGGGGGTGTGGGGGTCGGGGGGGGGAACTTGATGAAACACTGCTCTGTGGAGACTAAAACATAAGCCAACTGTCTGAAGTGGGACAGAGAGCAGGAGATCTCCTGAGGCACATTTAAGAAACCCATAGACTTTGCTGGTTTGGCCATAGAAGGGGAAATTGTATCACAGATGATTATATCTGATCAAATGTTCCCAAATCTTCCCCAGGGCACTTACTTGTGGTGACTTATTACTCCACCAAAAAGGCCTGGCTGAGAAGCTCTCCCCACCTGGTATATCAGGGGGCTCTGCTGCGCAACTGCAGGGCCCAACCCCACAAATCTCTGCCTTACTTCTTCACCGCCTTATAAGTATGCTGAGGCTGGGACACTCTCTCCTAGGGATTTGTGTGTCCCCCGCAGCGCCTTGAACTTAATAAATGCACAGTAATCGCCAAATGACTACATCACAAGACCTAGAGTTTCCGCCAGGATTCCTAATCATAAAAGCCCTTAATTTCCTACTTTCTCAGTCCCGATGGCCCTGCCCAAAATGAGGACAAACTGTGGTAAACGTTCCTACTGTGTTCAGCCTGAAACAATTCACCAAATGTGTATCTTTAACCCCACACAAGTGCCAAAGGCACCCTCTCTAGAGGGAAAAGAATTCTGTCCTCTGTGTAAGATTCATTTCAAAACCATAGCTGAGGCATGTGAACATTCCTTTCTTCTTTCTTTGGTGGACTTACACTGTTTTATTTTCTAGTTTTATT
This sequence comes from Lyroderma lyra, assembly GCA_004026885.1. NCBI lineage: Eukaryota > Metazoa > Chordata > Mammalia > Chiroptera > Megadermatidae > Lyroderma > Lyroderma lyra. The sequence goes on along the minus strand of PVJL010006831.1, from coordinate 20,181 downwards.
TTTACTTATTAAATTAACGTACCGTAAAAGTGATTTGCTCGTGCACGTGTTTGTGTGTGCACACACGGGGCAGTTCTGTGAGATTTAACACCTAGCATACAGATTTGTACAACCATCATCACTATCAGGATCCCCCCAGACTCCCTCATCCTGCCCTGTTGGACTCACACCCTCCTCCACCCCTGCTCACCATCCCTGTAGTGTCATCTTTTTCAGAATGTCATATAAATGGATTCAGCTTGCATAGCTTTATGAGACTGGCATTTTTTTCACTCAGTACAATGCCTTTGAAGTTCTGTATGTGGTTGTATGTATCAGCAGCTTATTTTTTTTATTGCTGAGTAGTATTATATTGTATGTATTACAGTTTATCCATTCACTCACTGGACATCTGAGTTATTTCCAGTTTTCAGTGATTATGAGAACTGCTATAAACATCTATGTACAAGTTACGTGTGAGGACATGAGTGTTCATTTCTGTAGGCTAAATAGCTGGGTTATATGGTATATGTATATTTAACTTCCTAAGAAACTGCCAACTAGTTTTCTAAAGTATCTGCACCATTTTTCATCCTCACTAGCAATGTATGGGTTCCAGGTGCCCCACATCCTTGCCAGTACTTGGTGCTGTCAGTCAAAAATTTTTTAAATTTTTGAGCTATTTTAATAGGAGTGTAGTGATGTCTCATCATTATTTTAATTTACATTTCTCTAGTGGCTAGTGATGTTGAACATCTTTGCAGGTACTCTTTTGCTATCCGTACACCCTGTTTGGTGAAGTGTCTGATCAGCAGACACTTGAGCCCCACCACCACCTCATCTATTGTACTCTCTGACCTGCTGCATTGACTTAGATGTCTTCTTTGCCAATATCTGTACTGATTACAGAGGCTTATAGTAAGTCTTAAAATTCAGTGGGTGAGTCTCCAGTATTATTTTTTTATAAATTCATTTTTGTTATTTTAAATTCATTGCCTTTTCTTACAAATTTCAGAATCGCCTTCTGTTCAGCTGCAACAAATTTTTCTAGGATTTTGTTTTGAATTTTATTAAATCTAAAAATAAGTTTAAGGAGAATTAACATATTTCCCATATGGAATTTTCTAATCATTGAACACAGTATGTCACCATTTATTTATGTCTTTTTTTATTTCTTTCATTAGAATTTGGTAGTTTTCAGCACAGAAGTCTTCCACATGTTTTACTAGTTTTATATTTATATATTTCTTTCTATATTTTTAATGACTGTAAATTATATATTAATACTTAATATATAAAAGTGTTCTATAGCTGTATAATACATTTTAAAGTATAAAATAATAAATATTTAGTTTTGGTTGTCAATTGTTCATTACTAGTACATAGATGCATGATTAATTTTTATGTGTGGACCCTGTATCCTGGAAACTTGCTAAACTCTTTTATTGCTTCTAATAGCTCTTTTGTAGATTTTTGGAATTATCTGAGTAGGCAAATATGTCATGTGTGACTAGGGACAGTTTTTTTTTCCTTTTAAACTCTATGCCTTTTATATATTTTTCTTGCTTAATTGCACTGGCTAGAACTTTCAGTATTGTGTTAAATAGGAGTGGTGAGAGGTGACAACCTTGTGTTTTTGCTGATCTTAGAGAAAAAGCATGAAAGCATTCACCACTAAGTATTTTAGCTATGGATTTTTAATAGATGCTCTTTACCAAGTTGAAAAGTTGCCTTATATTCCTAGTTTGGGAGAGTTTTCATTGTGAATCAATGTTAAGTTTTATTATATATTTTTTGCATCAAATGTTTTTTCTTCCTCAGTTTGTTGCTATGGTAGATTATATTGATTGCTTTTTGAATACTGAGCTATAATTATTTTGCTGAGATAAATCTCACTTAATTGTGCTCTATTATTCTTTGTATATAATGCTGGATTTAATATGTAAGTATTTTAGAGTGTATGTTTATGGGATATGGTAGTCTATAGTTTTCTTGTAATGTCTGGTTTGGTATCAGGATAATATTGGCTTCATAAAATGTGTTAGATAGTGTTCCCTCTTCTATTTTCTGAAAGAGATTGTGTAGAATTGGTGTTATTTATTTATTTATTTGAAAATGTTTCCTACAGCTCTGCAGTGAATCTACTTGAGCTTGCAAATTTCCTTTTTAGAATATTTTAAACTATGAATTCAATTTCTTTAAAAGGTCTAGGGTTCCAGGATATTAACAGTGGTGGTAATGGCACCCAGAATCTGCCAAGAGGCCATACCAGAAGAAGGAGACTGAAGTCTCAAGAAGCCATGTAGACACTGCTGGCACAGACACTGGCACTGGCCTCGTGGACACTAACATCAGAGGATGACAGTATGGCACCCCCACTTTGCCTGGCAGCAGGTGGCACCAAGGAGCAGGCGAGGCGGAAAACAGCTGCCATGATATGGGCTGAGAAACCTCGGTTACGTGTGCATGTAACATGCTCTCTGTGGACTCTTAAAATCAATGAAGGGGGAGACTCTCAGGGGGGTGAGGACCCCAGGATACCAGGTTGGGGCGAGAGCCAGATGTGAGCACCATTTCTTCTTAGGCTGCAGGGATCTGGGAAAACTTGTGCTAGATATGCAAAAGTTTCTCCATCAGAAATTATTTTTCGATTCTTCCCTTCAAAATGCTAGCCCACTTTTTTCTTTCCCTTACTTTAAACCCCTAACCTGCTTGCTCTGCTCCCTCAAACCCCACACAATCCACAGCACAACATTTCACGATGCCTGCCGTCTACTAAGTCTGCCTAGAGCGTCTCAGCTTCCTCTCGCACATCACAGTCAACTGACATGTTCATTGAAAAAATATTTTTCCTGTGTTGTTCAGATTAATAAATTTCCATTGTTCTCTAAGTTCACTAACTATTCCCTCTGTCATCCCCATCCTTCTCGAGTTCACTCGCTATTTTATTTTTCAATTTTAATTTTCCATTGACATTCGATATTTTGTCTTTTCCCTTGTGAATTCAGATATTCTTGATTTTTCTTATGCCAAGTAATTTTGGATCACATCCTAAACATTTTCAAGGTCTTGTTTAAATCCTAAGAAGATGACTGATTTTCATTTGTTTGTTTCAGCAGACAATCAACCTTGTTAGGTTCAGGTCACACAATCCTATGAGCCTTTTTTTAGGCTGTGGTTCCAATGTCAGCTCCGTTTTCAAAGGCTTTGCAGTGCTGTTCAAATTTGTCCCATGTGTGAGCACCCAGTGGCCAGTATGGGACCTGGGTGTTCATCTACCATATAGTAGTACTGTCAAAGCCTTTGGTGTGCTCTTTAGATCCATGCATGCACAGCATGAAACTGAGCAAAGGAGTTTATATAAAGAATTTTATGGAATGATGGTCTTGATTTCCTTCCTCTCTGTCATCTGACACATTAGACTCCCTGAGGCCCCAGTCCTGAACCCCTTTATTCTACCATGCAATTTCCGTGACTACTTGTGCATCTGGGACCAAGTAGTGGGAAATCAGAGAGAGAAAACAGTAATGGAGAGGCTTCCCATGTTTTTGGTACCACAGCTCCTCTGGTTAGAATGAAGGAGTCTCTTCCAACAGAGTTTTAGATTTCTGTTTGCCTGCTGCTGCTGTCGCTGCTGTCAGAAGATGTTGTGGGGGGTGACAATGTAATGGTACTTGGAATTCTGGTCTCTTTGCTTTAGCTTCCTTCTACCAATTACTTTTTGGAGTTCTCAGGTAGCTGCTTTATGTATTCTGTCTACGGTTTATATTTGCTCTCAGTAGGAGAAACAGGAGTGTGATTATGCCACTTTGCCTAGAACTGGAACCTCAAATTTTTGTTTGTTTGTTTGTTTGTTTTTTAAACAAGAATATGTCCATCTTACTGGTCAGTTGTACAGTGAGGGCTTAAAAGTTACATCCATAATATTTGCTTTATTTCCCTTTCTCATCATGTAGGCATCAATCTCTTTAAGTCAGCTCATGAGCTGATTTTATTTATATTGTATTGAATTCCTTTCAAACCTCAGACATTTGTGACTTTGTGACCTCTGACCAACCAACCAGCCCAGTTCTCAAACACTGCATCTCTCCATTACCTCGCCAGCCTATAGAGCAATGCAGAGCTGCCTCACATTGTATTCACGTGATTTGGGTAATATAAGGCAATACTTGCCATGTTCATATGATGCCTTTCTGTCATTCTAAATTGTGTAATTTAAGCCATTTTCTTTAAACTCAAGAACAAGAAAGGAGAGGCTGTTACTATTGTTAGTTAATAGTGATTCAGAGGCTCTAATGAATGCAATAAGGCAAGATACTGGAAAAAGATTTTTCTTTTGTGATGAATATAATGGCCTTTCTAGAAAACTCAAGAAACCATATGGCAAGAAAAAGACCACTAAAATTAAAAAGAGAATTTGGTGAGATAATGGGGTACAAGGAAAATATTTTTTAAAAATAGATTTTTTTTCTATCCCAGGAAATGGAAAAATATTCCATTCACAAAAGCAGCAAAAAATCATAATAGACTTAGGAAGAAATCCTACTCTCAGGACTCTATTCCAAGGGGTTGGCAGGCCATTCTGTCGTGTGGTCTGTTTTTGTATGGCTTTGGACTATGAGCTAAGAATGGTTTTTACATTTTTATAGGGTTGTAAAAAATGAAGCAGAATATGCAACAAAGACCATACAGAGACCACAAAGCCCAAAATATTTACTATCTGGTCCTTTACAGGAAATGTTTCCATAGAAATGAAAGCATATATGTATATATGTATGTATACGAGGTCAGGCAACTAATTTTGCAAACTCATCCTAGAGAAAGTGCTACCTACCTCATTGCTGAATATCACTACTGTCACCTTTGAAGTACTCCCCTTGGGAAGCTATGCACTGACGCCAGTGCCTAGTCCACCCTTCAAAGCAGTTTTGGAACGCTTTTACTGGAATGGCCATCAGAGCTGTCATCATCCCCAAAATCTGACAATTAAGTTTGTGAACTTGCCACCATGCGCTTATGTGGGCAACGCTGTACAAATAACTTAGTGAGTTGTCATAAGTTATCAGTGCTGCCCACATAAGCGCACGGTGGCAGGTTCACAAACTTGTCAAATTTTGGGGATGACAACAGCTCTGATGGCCATTCCAGTAAAAGCGTTCCAAAACTGCTTTGAAGGGTGGGCTGGGCGCGGGTGTCTTCGAAGGTGACCGTAGTGATATTCAGAAATGAGGTATGTATTAATAGCACTTTTTCTAGAATGAGTTCGCAAAATTAGTTGCCTGACCTCGTATACATACATATATATACACATATATGCTTTTATTTCTATGGAAACATTTCCTGTATAAAGGACCAGATAGTAAATATTTTAGGCTTTGTGGTCTTTGTGTGTGTGTGTGTGTGTGTGTGTGTGTGTGTGTGTATACATACACACATATATATTGTCCACAGAGCATTCAGCTATGTACTATGAAAAATAGAGGCATTTATGGCTGAATTTTTCTGAACAGCCCTCATATGTATATGTGTATATGTATATAAGGACTGTCTGGAAAAAATCCTGCCATAAATGGCTCCATTTTTCATATTACATGACTGGACACTTTCTGGACAGACAGACAGACAGACACACACACACACACACACACACACACACACACACACACACGGGGGGTTATTGCAGCATGTTTTATACAGCAGAAAAGTGGAATAAAGGAAATATTTGTCAACTGGAAAATACTGTGGTAAGGCCATTCTGCAGAATAATAAGCAGCATTTAAAAAAATGAAATATAGCCACTTCAATTAATTTGGAGAAATATATATACATTATATATAAAAATATATATAATGTGTAAATAAATAAATAAATGTACATATGAAAATCTGGATGCAGCAAAAAGCAAGATGCAGATAAATGTAAATAATATGATTGTTTTTATCTCTCTCTGTTTTAAAACAAGCGACCCAACCCCCCATATAAGTATGTGCATGTTAATGTCTTTATATCAACACGGAGAAAGAACTTTGAATGTTGGCTACGGGGTAGCCCTCAGAGGCTTCTGGGTGGAAGTGAAGAGGAGAGCGATCAACGAGTGCTCTGGGTGGGGGATATTAATCTTTATAATGCAATCTTTACTATTCATTGCCCAGAATTCTAATTTAAAGGTGGCCAACTTCCCATTGGCAGACTACTGCCAATATGCTGTTTCCCTCACCACCACCCTTTCCGTTCGATGGATTTCCCTTGTTTAGAATCAGCATCCTTGGATTCTTCTTTAGTATCTGAACAGCCTTGTGGCTTTGGCAGCAGTTTGAGTCAATGCCGACTCTGAACTCCTTCCTCTGCAATCCATCCTCTTCCTCCAGTGACAACAACAGACAGTTATTGCCACTGTTGCCTTGTTGAGACTGCCTAAGTAGTCGCCACCACACCCTGCTCAGGCCTTTAGGCCACAGGCTTCCCCAGTTCAGCTCTGGCCGGTATCTGGCCTCCCAGGTGTTAGATCCCTTTTTGCCTGTGATGTCACCTCTATTCTGGGAGTTAAAAAGATTTCGTTCCAGTTAATATCTCACGGAGAGTGAGGTGAAGCTAAACCTGTCATGACTCCTCTCCATGACATATATTTTTCCTTTTACAAGATCGCAGTATTTACTTCTCCAGGAATACATTGTTTTATAATCTTCAAACATCAACCTAGTCTTGCTTTAGATTATTGGTACAGACAATTAATAAACTTCATGTCTTTGATGTTTCTTCTCTATTAAGTTTACTAGTACATCACCCATTTCTGTTGTCATTCCTTAATTATTTGCTTTTGTCTTCCATAAAAGGGAGTCACCTAAAAGGATCCTAATATTTGCTAATGAGTTGCTAGGTATTGCTACACTGCAATTATTTATTAGGAGGTTTTCTAGACTTCAACATCATAGCAACATGTGTTAATAAGTTGATTTTGCCAAATACAATTAAATTTTAAAAATATTCAGGCATCATTCAAGACATTTTCAATAAAGATTAAATTAATAAAATCAGTCTTTACCTCGTTATAAAGATTACATTTTCAGTAGTAAAATCATTAGACTTGTGGCCTGGTAAAAGGTTTAACACTCCGTGTGCAGGAGTCATTCATTCATGCAGTGGCTACCATACAGCTGATCTGAAATCACCATGATTCGTGTTGACCCCATGTGCTTTGGTGAGATCTGTGCAGTGTGACCCAAGTTACCTTGGATATCTTCCTTGGGGCAGTGTTATGGGGAGGCAGGCTTCATAACTCCCAAGGAAGTGCAGACAGACGTGTCTTATTCAGGGCAATTTTTAAAAATGAGAGTAAAGCAATTGTCCTGGGGCTCTTTCAAAATTCTTAAGAGGAAATTAAAACAAGTGACAGACTGGAAGACAACATCTACTACATATTCCAGACAAAGGCCCAATATGCAGAGGATGCAAGGAGATCCTACACATCAAAAAGAGAAAGTCAAGCCACCGATGGGCAAAGGATACGGGATGCTCAATTCTACCAGCTGCCAGGGAAATGCAAATTAGGACAGTAATAAAATATTACCTTTTTGCTCTCCAACTGGCAAAACCTGAAATGACTGACGTTATCACGTACAAGCAAGGATGCAGGGGAATGCGTACTGTCACAAACTGATGGGAATATAAACTAATGAAACACTTGGGCAGGCACTGGGGGAGTACTCATGAAAATTAAAAATACACACCCACTGTTGTTCTCCCCAGCTCTTCTTCTAGGCATCTAGTTCAAAGAAACACTCATATTTGTACACAAAAATCCTTGCATTGTTTGTAATAGAGCAAAATCGGAGGAAAAAAAAAAGAAATGTCTGCTACCAGGGAGTAATAAACAGATCGTGGTTTTTTCATACCTAAAAATAGCCCCATCAAAAGTGGTGAGTGATAGATCCACACTCCTGTTAAATGAAAAAAAACAAAGTGCAGATAAGATGCTCATTATGGTCCCATTCATACAACAAAACAGGGTGTCTTTGTAAATGTCTGCTGCCTCTATCTATCTATCTGTCTATCTATCTATCTATCTATCTATCTCTCTATCTTCTATGTATTAGCTATCTACCATCTATCTATAATATCTATATCTATCTTTCATCTTTCTATTATCTATCTACGATATTTATCTACGATATCTATTTACCTCTATCCATCTAACTTCTATGCATTATCTATCATCTATCTACGATACCTATTTATCTATACCTATCATCTATGTATATATGTATCTATTGATCTATCTTTCATCTATCATCTATCTATAATATCTACCTCTATCTATCATCTCTTTATCTATCTATCCATCTATCATCTATCTACATTATCATTTACGTATTATCTACCTACCTACCTACCTATGTATCTACAACTGCACAGAGGGATGGGAGGACATACATCGAATTGTTGAAAGTGGTTACTCCCCTCCAGTTGGGACTAGAGAGGGCATGGAGAGGAGGGGCTCCTACATTTTGACATGTATATTAATGTAGTATTTGAACATTTTATGGTAAAATGCACCCATGAATTACTTGAGCAATTAAAAAGAGAAAAAACCAATCCTCCAACGAATCCATAACTTTCTAACCTGCAGACCAGGGGTGAGACCCTCGGGAGACAGGCTTGCCCTCCCTTGAGTGAATTAGCCCTTCTCCACCTCCCACCAAGCTCTTTGCCTCCTTCATGACCTTCCTGGGTGTAAAGATAGGGGAAAGTCTTCCTTTACTGCCTCTTTTCCTTCTTTTTATCATGAACTTGAACTCAAGGGAGGACATATGACCTTTCAAGGCACTTATACAACAGGAGCCTAATACCTCCTTCTTAGTTGGGCTGTGAATTTTCTTGCCTTCTAAGGGCACTGAGCTTGGAATCCAATAGCAGCTAGGTTCCAGTTGTGGTTCTAGTCCTTACTAGCTGTGTATTATTGGGCATGCTTATTCACTTCCCTAGGCCTTGGTTTCTTCATCTATAATAAGAGGATAATAGTACTTGTATCAAAGTTAGATGTTATTATCATTATGGTGAGGACTCGACCTCTCTGACATTTGCTGGCCTGAAGTCAGTGCTTAAGACACGGGATGGCCGACGTGAGCTTCTCTTTGCTCCCAGTCCTTTCAAGCAACCCCAGCTCTGTCGCAACATTGATACCAGACTTTGGGGTCTCTGTAGCATTCCTCTCTAGTTGCCCTGCTCCTGGCTACCCTTTCAGCTTTGCTCAGGAAGCTTCCCAGGGTGGTGCTGTTATTATTTTCCCCACACAAATGTCCCTGGCTGGACTTCTGTTCATGAGGTGCCAGATTAATGATGCAGCCTGGATGTGCTTTGAAACATCTCTGCCTTTTGAAAGTTGTCCAACGGTGGATGCATACCAGCCAAAGGGGAGCAAGTGGTCCCTGCAGATGGACAAATGTATGTATTACACGCTGTTTCATCCTCTCTTCGGAGGATCTGTGCTTTAAGTAGCACATTTTGCCACGGAGTTGTGCATGTATATTTTTAGACTTGCTGAAGGAAGTTGTGGTACAGACAGTGCGTTAGAGAGCGGGTTTGGTCCATGGGTCATATTACTACATGAAGCCAACACCAAACCGAGACTACCTCCACCCTGAGCAGAAGGGCCACTGTGGCAGAGGGACATTTCCGCCCCTGTGTGTGTGTCTTTGAGAGCTGTCAGTGGTTTGGAGCAAGAGACGCATCAGTGTTTTCATGGTGGTTGACAGTGGACACAGCAACCCCCCTGCTATTTCCAGCTCTTCCCTGCTGGCATCACTGACAAAGGCCCTACTCCCTCTTCTACCTCAGCTACAATGATTCCTTCCCCAAGAGAACGAAATGCACTTTTTCTCCTAAGAAGTGAACGACATGGTATGAACTATCTTCCCTTGGAAAATGAGGAAGGTGAGCCCAGCTCATGCAGCTGTGTGTAGAGATCGTCTCCTTGCCTTGGGGGAGCCCACAGCCAGCAGGGCCCTCCTGCTTACAGACAGACGCCGCCTCTCCCCACCCACGAGCTTCCTGGTGCATGTACAAGTTGGCACTTTCCTGCAGGGTTATTCTGAGATCTAGACAACAGAATCTCTGGCAAGTCATTTTTGAAATACTTGCATGAGAATTATCATGTCAAAGAAGCTCATTCCTGTTATGATGAGATCAGAATGCACCCGCTGCCTTCTGATAATCTGACATGACTCTCCTATGCAGGGAAGAAGTTTTATTTTGAGGCATTTTGTTAAACAAAACAGGTGTTGGGAAAATTTGTTCTTTGAAAAAGATTCAACTTAGAGCCTCTGGTTATGCCATACTCCACAATAACTCCTGAATAAGTTGAGTTTGAAAACTAGAACAATAAAAAGGCTGTAAGAAAATTTAGGAAAGCATTAACTAGATACCTGGTAATGAACAACCCATCAGCAGTATTTGTACAGTAATAAGTACAAAAGCAATGGAGGAAGTCATAAAAATATCAATGGATTTGATGATATTAAAAAAATATAAAATAAAAGCCTGCGTATTATAATGCACTTTACAAAGACTAGTCACTATTACTGTTGGTAAAAACAAAGAAAAGGGGAAATGTCCAGGTGCTTCCTTGAAAACCGGGAAATAAAGAAGCTGATGTCACCTTAAAAATCTTCTCATAGCTCTCTGTGAGATAAAACTAAGAAGACACAAGGTGTCAATCACTGTGCCTGCCCTACCCATCTCTTTATGTAAGAGAAATCTCCCATCACACTTCTTGCTGCCTGGGTGGCCACTTCCCACAACACAAGACCTCTCTTCCTCCCCGGCCACAGCCGTCTGGACTGGAGGTGGGATTTGAACCCAAAGATGGCACCTTCTAAACAGCCGCTATTAAAGGCCTAGCAAAGATAAATTGGGCCGGTCAAGTTCTCTTTCTCATAACACTGAGCTAAGAAACTAGCAAATAATAAGCTCCTTAACCTTGGGGACAGAATGTTAAAGGATGCTCTCAGGTTACAGCTGGGGTCAGAGCGGACCATTAGCAAGGGGGGGTGGTCTGTGGTCAGCAGGGCCAGTAGGTTGCAACAATAAGACATGCACAGAGGTAGCAAGAGGCCCTGAGAAAGGCACGAGGAACGTGCTGGGGTCTGGAACCACCCTGGTTCCTGGTGGCCCCCAGGTGCTGGCTCTGGCTCCCAGTCCAGCTTGGAAGGGTCTCAGATTTAATTCTGTATCTTGATGAGATTCACATCATCACCATACATTCATCCAAAGCCTGAGTTAGCTCACTGGGTTTCTATAGTATTTCTGAAAAATCAAAAGAGCCAAGCTCAAAGTAATTCTTCCTGTGACTCCCAAACACTATCAGCACGTCTTGGGGTTCATCCTTGAGAGGCAGGAGTGGGATACAATTATAGTTTAGTAAGTAGAAGTCCAATATAAATGACATGTTATCTTTTCTGGATAAAGGGGTCTTGTGCCCAGAAGGGGCTCGTCTTTGTTGCAGGGGTATCTGTTCCTGTGGGCTACGGATGTCTGGTGAGGCTTTGCCATGACCCTGAGACCCTAAGTCTCAATATGCTTCACTTCACTTTGTTTTGATTCCCTTCGTGTTTGGGGATGCCTATTAATAGTTACCATTCTTCCAATAACTAATTGATTTTATTCACTGGGAGAAGATGCCCTGGACGCAAGGCAGTATAAGCATTCCTGTCTGTAAAAGAACATACTTCTGGTATATTAAAAACTGGCCTCTCTGGTTTACAGTGAGTTGGTTGGCATGGGTCAGTCTTTCTGAATCCACCCAGCCAAGGCCAGATCCTGGACCCTGGTTCATTCACTAAGTTAAGACGGGCCCTGTGGGGACTCTTGGGAGGTGGCCATCCATCTTTTTTGGTTGGTATTCTGACCAAATCATTGCTTCCTTCTTTTATACATGCCCTTATTAGTGTTACCTGTTGTCAGTTAATATACTCTGTGACCCTCTAGCTTGCTCAAATCCTATTTTGTTTGTTTGTTTCTTTGTTTGAGCTCCGAGATGACAGCCATCCATTCAGTCAGTTCCTTGAAGGCGTCAGTTATACTGGTTATGGGCTGTCATGCAGATAACTACATGTCTTGGAATTTCAAGAGCTTATCTATCCTGCTTTTCAAAGTTCCTGGAATCTTTATCCATTTAATTACCTTTTTTGGGCAAAATGGTTTTTTCACACCATCAGCTATATTTTCAATACAACTGAAAATGATCTCTTCCTTTTTGAATCTCTTTAAAGATGAATTACAAGGATTGGTCCCTTTGTATGACATCAAGTCATAAACAGTCAGTTCTCTTAGCAACCGTGTTTCTTTAACAGCAATCAGTTCATAGGCAATCGATTGAAATGATGTCAGTGCAATATAGCAGTGTCATTTGTTCACATAGGAAAAATTCTTTTTCCTAGTAAGTTAGAGTTTTGTACTAAGAAAAAAATTGCTAAATATGCAGTAAGCTGGCAGAGCTGAGCCCAGCAGGCTATGGAGAAGCATAGGAATGTACATGGCTCCTTCTTCCCACCTTTCTTCCCTTAGTCCATTGTGGCCAGCACCCTTAGGAGAAAGAGAATCTGATTGTACTGCCCTTCCCACCTTTGTGTGCATTGTTTATGTCTCCATTACACAGTGCCCCAACCCTTGCTCATGCCCTCGTCTACCAATGAAAGCCCCAATCTGGAAGAAAAAAAATCTGATGTTGTGTATAGTGTTTCTTTGGGTATTAGGACTCTAATATGCCTTTTTATTTATATCATGATTTTTATTAGAATTGTAATTGGTTTGTTAGAGTTCTAAAGTTGCATGGTCTCCCCAGTCTTAATTTTTCTACAATCCCTGTTATTTTTAAGCATGTAATTTTGCACTTTATAGCTGAAGAGCCTGTCCTTAAAACCCGTTTTTAAATTCTCCATTCACAGCTTTCTATTTTCTCAGGATAAATTAGTCTCACTGTTATTTTTTCTCAGAAGAATGACTACCTACTCCTTTATAGATTTCTTGTTTCGGGTCACAGATACATTTCTGAAAGGTCTGTCGTGAACATGATTGTTTTCTGCCCAGTATTTCTTCCTTTGGAGAAAGACACCTCTTTGATTTTTTAAAAATCTTGCTCGGTGTACATGGTGTGTGTGGGGGGGCTTGGGCCCCCCGAGGAGTGTGGACACAGGATGAAGGCGCAGTCAAGCAGGGTGTTTCGTTCCCCTCCGTGTAGGGATGGCTTCAGAGATGGGCTCATGACTTAAGCCAGGCTAATCATTCCTCCCTCCAGGGACTTTTGCCAACACTGTTGGAAAAGATCCCTTTTACTATTATGAGTTCTACAGACCATGTAAACTTAGAGCTTTCAGGGGCACTGTGCTACTCAATGGGGAGAGCCTATCGGAGAACCTAGTCAAGGAGAACTGAGAGATGGAAGGAAAAGAAGGCGAGGGGAGGGGTGAGGGAGACGGGGAGGGAGGAGGAGAAGGAGAATTTGCAGCCAACTGTGCTCTTTGGACTTCCTAGTGACATGAGACAATACATTTCCTTTTATGCAGACAGCCAAACATCCTGGCAGATACAAACTGAATACAAATTAATTGAATCACTTTGGTAAATATAATTTAAAAAATCCAACTAAATATTCTAATGCTCGATCAGAGCTTGTTATTGAAAATAAACATGCGGTGAATCACTTAATAAAGCAAAAATCTACTTTGTAACTTTTTTTCATTATCATTTCAGTGGCTTTTTTTCTGAGCCATTGCTCTTCTGTAGAGAGTTACTGAGGAAGTTACCACGGAAATGCATGCAAAGGAGGGACGGAAATGCTGGGCAGAGTAAATATTTTTTTTTTTTTTTTTTTTTTTGCTTTTTGGTATGCGGGTAGCTCCCTGGCTGGGAATCAAACCCAGGCCGCAGCGCTGACAGCGCCAACGCCGAAGCCTTAAGCCACTACACCACCAGGGAACTCCCAATATATTTTTATTTTGTGGTCCCAGATGACTTCTATGACTGCCCTTAATCGGGTTTTCCCTCCTCTTTATCTGTGCTGACTTTGGTACTTAAGTATAATTACTTCACGACACCTGTCCCTACCAAACCTCGTCTAGGTCTAAGTTTTGAATTTTCTTATGTTTTCTGAAGCATTAGCAGACCCACTCAGTCAGAGCTGTAGACATAGCCTGAAAACACAACCCTTCCATTTTCCCAACCATTGACAATGATAGTCGAAACCCATGTGGGACACAGAATGCAACCAGGGCTGATGTAAGCCCAGAGTGCCCCTTTCGGCAAAGTGGACAAAAGGAGCCCCTTTCTAAAGGCAGATGTAATGGAGGTGGTGAGAGCAAGGGCAGCCTGGGTTTCAGATCCCACTCATCACTACAACTGAGCCCCCTTGTGCAAGTATGTCCTATCCCTAATCATGTTAGGAAGACCCCTCTCAACTACTTGGGCTAGGTGTGCATGTGCTAGGGTCTAGCATGGGCCATTTGTTGGGCATATCTTATAGGATGAAGGCCAAATATTCAGGAAAACTGAGTACCAGTTTAGTAAAATTTTAATCTCAGAAGAAAATGTTGAAGTCAAATAAACCTGATTTACAGTGATAGTATGTTGTTTTGGAAAGGTTTCGAGTTAGACCGAAATGGATTTTAGTTCCAGCTTGGCCACTTAGTCGGTCACCTCACTGAAACTCCATTCTTTAATCTGCAGGATAATGATACGCAATACCATATTTCATAGACTCTAGACTACATCAGCTGTAAGACTCATCCTCATTACAGGGGTCTTAAAAATACGAATAAATAGCCAAGAGGGATGGTCAAATGTATCCTGATTTGCAGTGTTAAGTCTGTAAAAATTGTATTTTAGAATATACAACATGGCAATACCCCCTGATAGGTAACGGCTCTCCTCTGTGAGGATTAATTGAGATATGTATGTCAAGTTCTTGCCACAGTGTAGACTAGAGTCAGTGCTCAATACATGTGGAGGGCTTGTTGATGTGGTTGCTATTTGGAGCTGGTGACAAGAAGTATCAAAATAATATATTTGGTTCAGGTCTTCACAATCTAGCAAAATGACCTGGGTGCCATCTTTCCCTTATTCCAGGATGAGATATTGGGAGCCAATGTGCACAAGAAGGTCTAGAAGTGAATCTCAAAGGAAGATTAAAATACAGAAAATGTACATGACTGAGAAAATAGTCCTATTTATTCTGCTGACGGAGACTCAGATATGATTTTCTCAAATCTCAAACATATGAGAGAAATAGATTTTTTAAAAATATTGTTCAGGTAGGGGGTGGGTTGGGATCCTTCTCTGAATTTAGAGTAGGAGAAAGAAAACTTTCAGAATGTTCTGTTAGCTTTTCTAGTGTCTGTCTTCCCCTCGCCCCCACTGAGAGTTACTTCTATGACATTTCCTGTGATGTTTGAATTGATCACGGGTTGGCTCACTAGTGAAGAAACCCTTCTACGCAGCATCCAGTGATGTTAGTTTTCCTTTAGGCCTGAAGGGTTCTATGGAGGATGAAGGGGTGCCAAGAGGTGTCAGTCAAGCACTTTTACCTGCCTCCAAAGCAGCTGGCCTGGTCTAGGAGTGGGCCTTATGCCAGGGAGCGGGCACTTACTGTCCTTTGCTGCCAGAGATAATGCGGCCAGTGGGAGAACCCTGCTATAGAAAAACTAATGCCAGAACACCAGTCAGTGAGAAGGGGCCTGGTCTATGCCACCACCTCGAAAGCAGCCTATTTCCTTTCCCACGGTTTGGGCTCCATGGCATTTTTAGAGACGTGACGAATGGAATCAGGGTGTACGTGAACATGTTCAAAACACAGCCCATGTGATGAAAAGCAGCCTAAATGCTCTTGTGTTTGGGACAGGTAAATAGGATGAAACAAAGATTCTATTATTATTTTTTTTTCTAAAAGAGATTCTGAATTGGTTATTTCTTCCTTTTTGGATCTTAACTTGTTTTAACATCAGGATTGATGTAAATGATGTACAGAGAAGGCCAGAAAAAGGAGTTTGTGGCAAGAGTTATCTACCTAGTTTGGACTGGCGTGTTATAAGAAAAGAAAATAATATAAAAGCTTTAGATTTACTGATGCTGCCATGTAAAAATGGAAATTACGTGGTCACTCCTGAATTGGTCCAGGGTTTTTGAGAATGAAACTCAAATGGCAGCTCTAGATTACGATGTCAGAGAAAAACCAAATTATGTGGGAAGATGGTGGCAACCTAAACTTTTAACGCTGTGGGCTGGTTTATCTGCAGTCCACACACACAGCTTTCGCTCCCTTTGTGCAGGCCACTTCCATGCTCACTCCACAGCATCCCATTTCTGCCTCAGGGTCCAGGGGCCGGAGGTGCACACAATCTGGGAGCAAAGCTGAGTCATCACCCTACGAACATGACAGCACGTCTGTGCCACGCTCCCACCTCCTGACTCTTAGATTCACTAAAGGACTCATTGGGGACTGAACATTTCATTTGATTTAATTTCTCCCTAGGAATAAATTAAAGAATAATGATTCAGTTATGCCATAAATTCAGTTTCCTTCAGGGTTGCCTTGGAAATTTGAAATATGTTACAAGTTCTACCTCATAACTCCTTACTCTTGTCCTGTGTCTGAGATGCAGTGATGGTAGGCTGCTCCCTGTGGTCAGGCACCAAGAGGGGCTTGTTCAGGTTTGGGGTTGAGTGATTCACTCACCTGGACCCCCCTGGATCCATTTCAAAGAGGAGTGGCTAGATGAGTCTTAGGACAGCCTCCAACTTGCCTAATCTCAAGAATGTGGCACACTGGACCTACCAACATATGCGATTGCACCAGAATGATGGAGAATTTAGAACTGTTTGTGACGACCACCTAATGTACTCAGAGTGAAAAGCTAGGTACATTCGCATGGGCCACGAGGGCCTTCCATCAGTAATTGGTTTCATGAGTGTTGGAACCATTTCGTTTGGGTTTAGAGAGTTAGATATTTTTCAAGAGCAAAATCTTCTCTTACTTTGTGTGGAGAAGCAGCTCACAAAAAGTCTCTCCCCCTTACCTGCCAAGAATGAAAACAGACCATGGAGTCCCTGGGTCAGAGGAAGCCGAGAAGTCACGCCCAGAAGCACCGAAGCCTGCTTCACCTCCCCTCCGCTCTCCCCACTTCCTCCCAGGCCTGCCAGCCAGGTGGGCCAGCGCGGCCCCACTGCCGGGCCGGGCTGCTCCTCAGTAGGTGTCTGCTCTCCTACCCGAAGCCCTGGCACTGTTGACAGGGCGTACATCTAGGATCAATGTCCTTTTGGTTCTGGGTCCCCGATCCCTTTAAGAGAATCAGGTAAACTATGAAGATTATCTTCAGAACACAATCAATAGTTTAATGTTTATTTGGGGACAAGTGGGTTGGGGAGGGGAGAGAGGGGAGGGGGTGGGGGGGTGAAGCTAAATATAAGGTGATGGAAAGAGAAGTCACATTAGGTGGTGAACTTATTGTACATCAAGTTGACAATGCACTGTAGAATTGTATGCCTGAAACCTATGTAATCCTTGCTAACAGATGTCACCCCAATAAGTCTAACAATAAAAATGAATTAAAAAAAAATTAGCTCCAGAAGAAGGCACATGCTCCTAACCCCCAATTTCTTTCATGCAGTTTCAGAGGGCTTGGGGATCCAGGCCAAGAAAGGAGTTTTGCATTGGGTTTTAAGAGAAACCAATTATATTGAAAGTCATAAAAAGTTTTAAATGTTTTGCGATATAGAAATGTCTATGTGCTTCTACATAAATTTATTAAGTAATCGAATCTAGTGGTGAGTCTAAGAACTCAGGTAATTCTGAAGTAGTCCTGATCAGTATAAAGGACGTTTTATGATGTCTGCCAACTGTGCTGTGAAATGAAATTGTCTGCGACTTCGGCTGGTGACAGGTGCTGCTGGCTGTGCTGTGGTCTGCTGCCTACATTCATCACGGTGGGCAGGGCTAATCTGCAGTTAGAGGTTAGTGAGAATAAAGGTGCAGTTCCCTCCCATCCAAGATCCTGGGCTTTTGGGCAAAGAATCTCCAAGACCCAAAAGATTCTCGGCCTGGTGCTGGGGAAGGCTCAGGGCCTGGTGGCCTCAGCCCTTTCTGTTCCAGCCAATGAAGAGAACACAGGGCTTCTATTTCCTCAACTGCAACAACTAGAGGCTATCACAGTTTTCAGTAGTCTGCAGACAAAGCCAAAAGGGACATTCAGAGTGGCTTTTTGCCCCATCCTCATTTATTAAGGGAGGAAGGTGGGGACAAGAGGGACTTAAGGAGTCAGCTGTGAACAGGTAGGTAACTTCAGCCTTCCCTACCACGTGGCAAAGGCACAAGAGGTCCCCTCTGCAAAGCTGACCCAGCCTGGGAGATAGACCTCCATGCGTAGTCTAGCTTGGAATGCAAGGCACCTTTTCCTCTTGCTTTAACAAAGAGATGAGGTGCACATTTGTCACTTTTGCTTCTTGCCTTAACCTCACTTTTCCAAGGATGGACCCTTAAGTGGGGGTCCCTGCTCAGCAGCATGTGCCCTGGGAAGGTACAGTGGCTCCTTTGGGCTTCTCATCTTCCCACCGGCTTACTGAATGACACTGAAAAAGGAGCACTGATGCCAAAGAGGCAAAGTATAAGATTTGGGAGTGTAAAAGTGTTTCATCGCACTTGAAAATAGGAAATGTCACTGTATTTGTGTGGTTATGACCAGCTGAGCTATTGCTGAAAAACACCAGGGAGAAAGCACAACTTTCTCATTGAGATGCTAGAGCTCAGGTCTGCAGGAGGATGAAAAGTTTAAGTTCTAGACAAAAGCAATTGCTTTTCCTGATGGATGCAGGTAGGGATGACAAACTTCCAAGGAAAGGCACGCTCAAAGCAGCTTCCTTGGCAGGGCTCTCCTGAAACCAGCCTCAACGGCTATTTGGAGTCACATCATGGCCTGATTTCCATCAGGAAAGTGGTCTGTGAAATGGACTCACAGGATAGCATTTGCTTACCGATTTTACTTCTCGCTTCATTTATATGTTCTCCCAGGGCCTTTGCTTCAGAAAATCTGAAAGAAAAAAAATAAAATGAGATAAAATGAGAGTTTGACTTTGTCTCTTCATCCTAAATTTTGTTTTAAAACTAACTGAAGAACTCACACGGGGTGGCGAACTTATTATACAATGCACTGTGCAATTGTATGCCTGAAACCTGTGTAATCCTTGCTGACAGATGTCGCCCCGATAAGTCTAACAATAAAAATGAATTAAAAAACAAACAAACAAAAAAACAAACAAACCAAAAAAACCACAAAGAAAGAAATAAGTAATGGCCACAGGAAATCCTCACATATTGATAATCACTCTAAATGTTAATGGACTGAACTCACCAATAAAAAGACACAGAGTAGCAGACTGGATTCAAAAACAGAACCCATCCATATGCTGTCTCCAAGAAACACATCTCAGCCGTAAGGGCAAACACAGACTCATAGTGAAAGGATGGGAAACAATACTCCAAGCAAATGGTAACCAGAGAAAAGCAGGAGTTGCCATACTGATATCTGATGAAGTAAACTTCAAGTTAAAAAAGATAGTAAAAGACAAAGATGGTCATTACATAATGATAAAAGGCACAATGCAACAACAAGAAGATTTGACACTAATTAATATATATGCTCCCAACCAGGATGCACCAAAATACACAAAGAAACTACTAACAGACTTGAAAGGAGAAACTGATGAATACACAATCATAGTGGGGGACTTAAACACCCTGCTAACATTCATGGACAGATCATCCAAACAGAAAATAAATAAGGAAACATCAGCTCTAAATGACACATTACAGCAATTGGACATCATTGACATTTACAGGACAATTCATCCAGCAAAAAGAGACTACTCCTTCTTTTCTAGTGTGCATGGAACATTCTCAAGAACAGACCACATGCTGGGACATAAAAGTAGCCTCAGCAAATTCAAGAAGATCGAAATCATAACAAGTGTATTCTCAGACCACAAAGCTTTGAAATTGGAGATCAACTGTAAAAGGAAAGCAGAAAAAACCACATATACATGGAGATTAAACAACAGCTTATTAAAAAAGGACTGGATAAAAGAACAAATAAAAGATGAGATTAAAAATATATAGAAACTAATGACAATGAAAATACAACGTATCAGAATTATTGGGACACA